>RPOG01002609.1:0-87088 GCA_008086565.1 Thalassoma bifasciatum | reverse complement strand
CTCCTCAACACTCTGTATGGGGGGAGTGTTCCTGCTCCTCATACAGCTGGTACCAGCAGGTGTGGATTTTGAACGGTTACGTAAAAATGTCTTAAGCTGTGTGTCAGATTTTCAAACTAATCGATAATGATTTGTTCTTTCTAGATCAGTTTTTTGTGTCTATAACTCTGGAAATGATGGGAAAGTTTGCGGTGACCACAGCTTTCGCCATTGTGTACGCGTACACGGCAGAACTCTACCCGACTGTCCTGAGGAACACGGCTGTGGGGACCTGCTCCATGGCCTCCAGGATAGGCAGCATTATCGCTCCATACTTCATCTATTTAAGTAAGGGTGCCTTAAGTAACCCACCTGTGCTAACTGACTTGCATTTACACTGTTAGAAACAAGAAGCTAACAAGTAGCTACTGACTTCAGATAAAAAACTAGAACAAATTTCTGTCTTGAGGAACATAAAAGCAGTCGATTAGCACTCAGGTGGGATAAACCAGTCTTTTTAAAGCAGCCCTTTAGAATTTATATGTTCCTTTAGAGAACAAATGGAGTGGGTTTAAAAGTACGATGCAGCTTTGTCTCCTTTGCTCGGTGGTCAGCTGTGGCCAGGCTGTTTTTTCACTGCCCTCTCCTTTCATGTATTGCCACAGGAAGCTATTCTGTTTCACTGCCTTACATCCTCATGGGAAGTCTCACAGCTCTGGTGGGGTTGCTGAGTCTACTGCTGCCTGAGACCCATGGAATGCCGCTGCCTGACACCATCACTCACATGCAACGCTTCCCTGGGTAAGACTTCGACCAACTGGGTTTCAATTTGGTCAGCTTTTATGCAGCATTATTCCAGCTACCTGTATTTTATAGCTTTCTCCCTTTAAGAAGAAAGAGTTTTACAACCCCAATTCCAGTGCAGTTGGGATGTTGTGTAAACCATAAATAAAAACAACATATTCTGTGTTCACCCATGGAATGATCCAAACAGGTGTTTTTTCACCATTCCTCAACTTTCCTTGTCTTTTGTTGCCTCAGTCCCAGCTTTATTGCAATGTGTTGCTGACGTCAAATTCAAAATGAGTGAATATTTTCAAAAACAACACAGTTTATCAGATTGAAGAATCAATCAATCAATCAATCTTTATTTACATAGCGCCAAATCATAACAAACGTTATCTCAAGACACTTTACAAAACATTAGCAGGTTGATACCTGTTAATGTTAGAGTATTTAGTTATTTTTATTAACAGAGACCCAACATCAAGACAGGATAAAGAATCTTATCTCATCTTGATCCACCATGAGTGAAGCACTTTGCAGCAGCTTTTTGCAAGTTACAGTGGCAAGAAAAAACTTCCCTTTAACGGGCAGAAACTTCGGACAGAACCAGACTCATGTTAGACAGACATCAGAGAGAGAGAGAGAGAGAGAGAGAAGAAAAATTGGAGAACTGTCAAAACCACAGCAGCAGGAGTCAGGTCGTCCCACATCAGCTGGTAGATCCACAGCAACAATCCAGATGAACCTACAAACAAGCTCAGAGACTCCCAGAGGATCATGGGTAATAACTATAATAGTGCAATAAGATAAAAGTTAGACTGACAGATAGAGGAGAAAGGGAAACAGAAACCTAGTGTGTCAGTTTCCCCCCGACAGTCTAGACCTATAGCAGCATAACTAAGTATCTAGAATAAGTATCTAGTCTTTGTAGTGTATTTAATTGATTGGAGGTTAAAGAGAATTTATCATTTTATTCTGTTTAAATCCACATTTTACATCCCAACTTCATTTGAATTTGGGTTGTATTTCATTTTCCTTTTGGATCCAGCAGATGGTGCCTCAGCCTGCTGAGTTTGCCTGATGCAATATTAACACCAAGTCTAATGTGAAGTGTTCTTCTTTCCTGTGGTATGTGAATAACTGAGTGATGCCAATGTGTGTGTTTTTTGTTTTTAAACTAGATGTTGTCAGAAGAAAGCTCACACACAAGCCCAAGCTGAGGAAAAAGGAAACCCTGCAGAGCAGAAGTCTCTGGTTTAATGAAGATCTGGTCCTGTCTGAGACGACTTCAGAGCTAAACATTTCCACATGTAATACAATGGTACCTTTAAATATCTCCTCAAAATGGATAAATCAGAACTTTGAAAGGACAAAAATAACACAAATCTCTGCCTCAAATATGTCTGATCCCTTCAATAATGATTTATCAAACAAGACAAATGTTTTTTTTCCACATTTATTGTACAGTGGTGTCAAAGAGAGTGTCATCAATATTTTATATACATTTGTGATCATGAGAACAGGTACAAAGTTCAAGCACCATTTACTTTAGTCTATGAAGGGTGAAATACACTGCCTTGCCACAAAATAATGTCACACGCTCTAATATTTGGTTGGACCACCTTAAGCTTTGATTATAGAAAGCATTCACTGAGGCATTGTTTCGATAAGCACCTGCAATGTCACAATATTTATTTCCTTTCACTATTGCATTAGTTTTTCACCAAGACCTTGCATTGATAATTGGAGAGTCTGAACACTGCACAAGCACATCCCAAAGATTCTCAACGGGGTTAAGGTGTGGACTCTGTGGTGGCAAATCCATGTGTAAAAAAGATGTCTCATGCTCCCTGAACCACTCTTTCACAATTTGAGCCCAGTGAATCCTGGCATTGTCATCTTGGAATATGCCCTCGCTGTTTGTATTGCTCCTACTTTCGCCATAAATTGTACTCCTGATTGATTTGGCCAAACATTTTAATGATTGCTGATCACATTCATTCAGGATTTTTTTCAGACCACATCTTTTTGCTCAGTTAAATTGAGCTGGAAACATTTTTTTTGGGCGAGGCAGTGTATTAAAGAATACTGTAGATGTATACCAAGCAATATTTTCTTCAATGAATTGTTTTTATTTTATTTCATTATTCTAAATTACTTAAAACTTGTCTACTTGTCATTTATAGTTTGCTTTCGAAGATCACTGAGGTTCCTGAATGTCGTTTTCTGGGGAAGCATGGACAATTTATCCTGTTGGGACAGCAGAAGATAAAAAGATTGTTTCAGTTTTAAACATAGAAAACTGAAGATGCAGAAATGTTGACCCTTTCCCATATGTACCAATGACTTTATCTCATGATTGCCTGATGAGGTTGTCATTGACGTACCCCAGGAGGGGTAAACCCTCCTAACAAAATAATTAAGAAATAAAATAAAAAATGTCAGTGTACTCTTGACCTTTTATTATAATCATGAAATGTATTTTTCAAATTCTTGAGTAAGAATGACATTAATCAAGTTTTTTGCATATTAAACCAAAAGAGTAAAATCTGAGTGGAGACACAATTTAGGCATTTCAAGTACGTTAATTCTGTTTTATATACGCTTTACACAAAGGCCTAACTTGATCAGTATTGGGGTTGTAATATTTTTTTCAACCTGGCTGAAATGGCCCTCTATATAGGTCTGTGTTGGCTGTAAAAATGTAATGACTCTACAATAGTCATGTACAAAATTGGGATATTTTGTTCAATTCTGATGACCTAAGTCTCTCAGAATGGAAAATGGAAAATCACTAATGTTTCTACAATCTTGTCAAAAATCCTCCACAAATTGTTTCTTTCTTTTTTGACTTGAACACAGGTAGAGGAACCTGTTTAGTTTTGCATACACTGGAAATGACATAATGACATAAGGGACCAAGCAATGCACCGTGCATGCTCCAACAGGTTAGGTCCTTTAGATAATTCGGATCGTTCTTGGAGGAGAGGAAACCTACCTCTCTCTCTCAGGCATCTCTTCAAGAGTTTGAGGGAGCGGTTTTCTAAAACTCTCTGGCAGGAAGAGAGCAGATCCAGCAGACACAGCAGCCAGAGTCCCCAGTATCATGTAAGGAAGGTACTTAGAGTAGAAACCTGTCCAAGCAGGAGGGGAAAGTAGAGTTATAGAGAGGCTTCTGTGTTTTGTAACACAACTGACGTGTGCACAGAGTACTAAAAAGCAATTTATATGAATTTAGAGGCTTTACACCAGGGATGTCCAAACTACGGCCCGGTGGCCAATTGTGGCCCGCCGTCTATTTTCAAGCGGCCCCCAGCTCTCATCTTACCATGTTAGTTTTGTCACTTAAATTAATTATGTTCTAATTGTTTACATTTACAGTTTCTGTCAAGTGCTTGAAACAAATCTTAATGTATCTTGTAACGTTTCACAAAGATTGTCACTGTGCATAGGCAACTTTATAAAGCTAAAGCTCTGTACTATCTGCAAAAACTCAACAACTTTTACAGCTGACATTTAATAGCATTTGGCATGATGCAAAATGTGTTTCATGAGTTGTTTAGAATTTAAAAGAAAAAATATGAAAACACATGAGAGGACCAAAAAAAATGAATTTTAGATATGAAATGGACCAATAAAGAAAAAAGTTGAAGTATAAAATGGTTCAAAATGCAGGATCAGAGGAATTTGGGGTTTAAATGTTTTGTAATTGTCGTATAAACAAACATGATAAAGTCTAGATCCTGTCCCTGCCATAAAATTCTCACATATTCTCCCCAGGTTTGGTTTTGTCTTAAAGGTATGCAATCACAGCACAAGCATGTTTTACTGAACCATTTTTGTTTGTTTGTTTGTTTGTTTGTTTGTTTTTTTCAGAAGCCACTAAAAAGAAATAGTTTTCCAATAGAGCGCTCATTTGTAACTTTCACTAGTAAACATGTCCACAAGAGCCGCCGGCCCTTGGTTATTTTCACAGTTTTCAATACGGCCCTTATGGGAAAAAGTTTGGACACTCCTGCTTTACACCAAAACCACAATGGCAAGGAATGATTTTAATCACAACCGAAGATTGGTTCGCTCACTCAGCTGTATTATGAAAGGTGCAATGCAGCTTCCCACTCTGGATACAGTGATGCATGTTCCAGTCGCTGTGTTCCTGAGCACTGTTGGGAAAAGTTCTGCTGTGTAGGCAAACATCATGGCATTGCCACTGGTAATCCCAAGTTTACCCAGCATCTCCAAAGCAATAGCCAGACTTGTTAAACCTGGAATATGAAGAAAAAGTTTTTGTTTTAATGAAAACTTCCACATCCATTGCTAGATTTTTCCCTCCTGTGTTTTGTTAAATGCTAAAGCCTGCAGGTTCCTGTTAGTGTGAGGATGCACCACAATCAAACTTACTATTTGGTACCACCAGTATGGAGAAGAGTGACACTGCTCCAAGGAGCAAGACACTGATGGTAGAAACTCTGCGAGGTAAATATTGCAGTGCAAGCCAGCTAGAAATGTATGCTGGTACCTCTATGGCAGCTGAGAGGAAACAGCTGAGATAGGGGTCAGCATGAAGTCGTGATGTGTTCAGGGACAGGCCATAGTACCCAGAGCTCAAAGAAAACCTGGTTGAGGTGTAAATTTAAAGAAATATGAGTCTAAAGTTCTCTGACTTTGAAGATTTGGAGATTGAATCGCCCCAACAGTTTACTTACCACATGAAGGACACGATCATGGTTGTGTTTCGGATGTTTTTGGTCTTAAACAGGCTTAAGATGTTGTGATGCTCCTTCGGATCTGGCTTTTTCTCATCAACCTGAAAGATAAGAAAGACAGCCTCAGTCTCAGCTTATTGGGGCCTGAGCCTGATAACCAGGGTCAGCGAGGACCCTACTAAACCCCAGCAACAAGACCAAACCCCCCCAAAATGGCCACTAGTGGGGCTTCCGTGCCCCAAATGTGTCGGGTGACCAAACATCCTATTTTGCCTTGACATGTCACCTTTTTTGACAGTAAAATTTTGCCTGAGATTATTTTATTAAAGTCTCCTAAATTTCATTTTTTCCCCAGCTTGTTCTAGGGACAATTGATATAAACAAAGATTGATTGATTGATAATAAGTGGCTGCACTGGGCTACTGGTAAAGCCAAAAAAAACCTGGAAATTTTGACATAAAAAGTCAAAGTTATGAAAAAAATAAAATCTGGCATAAAAAGTCAAAATTTGAGATATTAATGTCAAAACTATGGGAGAAAAAGTCAAGATTTTGAGATAAAAAAAATCAAAGAATGAGCTTAGAAGTTAAAATTCTTGGATAAAAAGTCAAAATCTTGAGATGATGTAGTCAAAGTTATGAGCAAAAAAAGGCCAAAACTGGAGATGAAAAGTAAAAGTTTGGAGACAATAAAGCCAATATTTTGAGATTATGAAATGAAAATTATGGGGGGCATAGACAAAGGAAAATTTTTAAGATAAGGAGTAGAAATTTGCCTCAAAATTTTCACTTTAAATAGGCAAAAAAAAAAAAAAAGTCTTTTTAAGGACAGTTTTCACTTCTTTATATTTTTTATTGATGGAGGCTTCAAGTCATTATTCATGTTTACATTATGGGGAACTTTCACTTCAAAAAGAAAAGGCGTGTTTAAATATATGTATGGGTTACGAAGCTTCTTAGTGGACTTTCTGGTATTATCTAGTGTGTTCTTCAATATCTCCAAGAGGCCGATTTATGACTGCACTGTTTTCATGCTGATACCTGCTCCACAGCTCCCCCTAGCCTCTGAAAAATAAGCCTGGCTCATCATTTTGACATTTTTTTGTGTGTTTACCAGGCAGAATGGAGATAAAAAGTCACTAAAGAGAGTTTTGTGACTCTGTAGGTTTGACCTAGAGAGACGGCCAAAGTTGATGTTTTTTCCCCAACGTATAAACCTGAGTATTTCTTATGCACAATTTTGGATCAGGACCAAAATGTACACACGTGTCAGTGTCACACTGAAACTGTCGATTTGGTTGTCATGGTGCAGACGTCATCAAATGCCATGAATCAAAGCAGACTTACATATGAGCTGTAATCCCTAAAAATGACCTGTGGAGCCTGAACTTTGTTCCACTTTGCAGCTTTTCTCATAACAGCCTCAGCCTCTTCTACCCTCCTCTGTGAGAGCAACCATCTGGGAGACTCTGGGACCATCCTGCCATCACAAACATAACACATGGCTCGCTTGATAAGAATCAAATTGTGATGCTCACCAACATCAATACTTTCTACGGATGACTGAACTACTTACCACCAGAGGGGAAAGTACAGCAGGCCAGGCAGAGATGTAGCCAACAAGAGAGATTTCCAGTCATTTAAATAGTAAGCAATTAGAGGCAACATCATGTAGCCAAGAGCAAATCCCAGAGTTACACCCATAGTTGAAAACACTACTCGCACCTTTCCTGTCAGGGTCTCAGTTCCTGCAAAGGAAACAGAAAAATGTACAAATAGTCAGTGAATTCTTTTCAAAATAATACACATGGGTCAATGACAAAAAGAGGGTCTAACAACGTATTTTTAAAAAGTTCTTTGAAACATATTTCTGAGTGAAGAATGATTTCTTCCAACAGATTTCAGTAGTTGAGCAGCATTTCAAAGTTTTTAGGTTCATAATTTTTTAGTATTTTTATTTTGAGCACCCAAAAATGTCAGGTGGCGCAACCAAATATATGAAAATATGTTTATATGTTCCTGTTATTGTTTCTGTGTGAAATTATTGGCAAGTATCTCTCAAGTGTCTGTAGTGACTCATACATTTTCATTTTGTGTGTTTCATTTCTTTTATTTGTGGATAAGATAAATAATTTGATGTTAAAATAACATTTCACATTATTACATTGGTTGTACCACCTGACATGGAAATTGTTCCAGTCACCAATGAAGTGAAAAAACCTTTTTTATCAGTATTTCAGAGAAATCTACAAACTTTTCCACTTGGTCACAAATGTCATTTGGGCTCCTCTGGCTGATGCAGTTTCCTGTTTCCTGTTTTATTCTCTTCACTTTAAAATAAAAGTCTAATGTTACGGTTGCACCACCCTGACATTTGACAAGGTGAAAATTACAAAAGTTTTTTAAATTTCTTAACAGCTTTAAAATTCTTTTTATTTGCAAAGAATGTTTAATTTAAAAAGGTTCAAGCATAAAATAATGCCACTGTATTTTTAATTTCCATTTACAATAACTGACATTCAATTTTTAGAGTTTCATTACTGTGGATACTTGTCAGGACGGTTGCACCACCTGACATTTTGGGGGTTTGAGGAACCAAAACACAAAAAAACATGTTATATTTTAATAGTTTAAAGATGTGTTCAAATAACACAGGTTTCATAGAATAAAGAAATACATGTGATGAAATACTCAATTCATGTTGGAAGGAAATATTGCACTCGGAACCAAAAAAAGAGACGTCACGTCATTGACCCACATATTAAAATGTTATTTACAAGCACAAAATCGTGAAATGTTGACTTTTACCTAGCACAAACGCAGACACATAGTTGGCAATCTGTCCCATTCCAGATATGAAACCAAGGACGCAGAACACCGCCCAAGAGGGTGAGAAGATTTGAGCGAAGATAAAAATGGTTTGAACTGCCATTGTTGCCATGAGGACAGGCTTCCTTCCAAACCTGGAGTACAGCAATAAAAAGGAAAGCATTAAGCAAGCTGTAAAACAAGACGAAAGTTCAGGCTACGAACCACACTGAGAATTATGTGTGACATTGGAAAAAATATGTATCACAGAAATAATTTCATAGTTTCAGTACCTGTCTGAGAGCTGTCCTGAGATAAAAGATCCGACAAGGACCCCAACAAAGAAGATTGTGGTGGTAAGCGGCTGCTTCCAGTTCTCACTGCACACCAGGTCAAACTGTAAAATAACAATATGTCCTTCATTTTACTTTGGGCCTGGTATGTTTCAGGCCTTATTTGATTTTTGTAACTAAAAACACTCCAAAATTGGAATCATGTTGGCTTCATCTCGACGCCTATACTGTTTGTAAACTGTAGCGGCTGAGCGCACATTTACCAAAAACAGAAATACTGTGTAGTACAATGATTTGTTAAGCTACATGAGGGACAGGCTACAGTGCACCACCAGAAAACATCATTTTTTACTGTTAAGTGTCTGCTGTTTCCCTCTCCCTGCTCTCTTTGGGCCGCCCCTCCCTCCACCCTTCACCTGAGTGATCAGTGCACCTGAATCCCATTGGTACTCAGGCTGGTGGAGGGATATAAAAGTGGCAGGGAGAGGATCAGGGGGCAGAGAGACACACATCCTGGACACTGGTTATTGGTTGAATCCTGACTTTTCCCCTTTTGTGTTTGATTCCTTTTTCTTTAAACCAACATGTTTCATTGTTGGTTTTTGTTGTTTTAGTTTGGGCTGGAGACCTCCGGTGATCCAGTTTTCGCTCTTTTTGTTTCTCTCTAGTTTTTTGATAACTTAGTTAGGGGGAGGTGCTGGCACGACGGCCCACTGCGTGGCTGGGTCTGCACCTCTCCCTTTTTGTTCCTTTTGGCCGGGGTCTCCAGCCCCTTTTTGTTGTTAATGTTCTTTGAATTTTGTTTGGGGGGAATAAATAAAGCTGTGGGGTTTAACTTTTAATCATGGGTGCTGTTCTTTTTATATTGTGGTCACCTTTTTGAGCTTTTTTGTCGAGTGCCAAAACTCACAGCTATTGGGTGCCCGTCAGTCACGTGATCTGAGCTGTGGCTCTGATAGGGTAAGCTCTTAGTCCTAATATCTTCCAAACAGCCGAGTTAGAAAAAAATCACCCCCCTCACAGTGTGTGCCGTATGCGAAATTAGCGATCCAGACGGGAGACAGAGTTTGTACCAGGCTTTAAATACACTAATTTCAGCTCTGAAAATGGCCTTTTTCCCGTCTGCTTGTAAAGGACTTCCGGTGCTTCTGGAGCCAGCCTCAAGCGGTCACTGGAGGAACAGCAGCGTCATAGCACTTCCGCGTTGTCTCATTTTTTCAGACTGGAGGTTGCCCGAGGAACAAAAAAAACTCAAACAACAAATACATAAACTGAATGTATGCTCTCACCTCAGACACAATAGTTGACTGGTAGATTTCTTTGCTGTAGCTCCATCCATCCACACAGCTCTCCTGCTCCACTTCAGTGAGATTCACGTCCCTGTCAGGAATAATTCCCTGAGCAGAAAGGTTTCTGACAACATCCAGCCGATACCTGCTGCAGCTGCTCCTCCTCTCCTCTCCATCTATCACCTCACAGTCACAAGGAAACAAAATGCATAAAGTTGTTGTGTTTGAAAAAAAGAAAACAACTCTTCACCAAAAGGATTTGCTGTGCTCATCCAAACTTGGCTACCTCTATCGGGATGATTGCAGTACGCCAGTCATCAGTGAGATTCACATCAGGAACCAGGCAGTGGTGACTGGGAATATCAGCAAAGAAGACGATGTTAAAAGCTCCAAATCCGTTGGGAATGATGCTGGCTATAAGCGCGAAGAAAACAACTTTTTGGAAACGCCCCCACTGACCCAGGAAAGTGATGGCTTCATCATAATCCTGCATCGTTTCAGCGTCTCTGTGCCTCACAGTGTCAACCTCACTGATGTCTGTTACTAATACTGAAATATATGAGTTTGCTGTTTTGTTACTAGACACATTTATGGTCACGCCTTGTTATATAATCTATCAAAGTGGGAGGAGAATAATGGTATTCTCTATGAACGGCAGCAGTTCTTTACACTCTGAATCACTCCTCCGAACTGCAACAACTTATTTTATAGCCTCATCTATAAATGTCTGATTAAAGCNTAATGGCATGGACCCAGTCATCAGTGAGATTCACATCAGGAACCAGGCAGTGGTGACTGGGAATATCAGCAAAGAAGACGATATTAAAAGCTCCAAATCCGTTGGGTATGATGCTGGCTATAAGCGCGAAGAAAACAACTTTTTGGAAACGCCCCCACTGACCCAGGAAAGTGATGGCTTCATCATAATCCTGCATCGTTTCAGCGTCTCTGTGCCTCACAGTGTCAACCTCACTGATGTCTGTTACTAATACTGAAATATATGAGTTTGCTGTTTTGTTACTAGACACATTTATGGTCACGCCTTGTTATATAATCTATCAAAGTGGGAGGAGAATAATGGTATTCTCTATGAACGGCAGCAGTTCTTTACACTCTGAATCACTCCTCCGAACTGCAACAACTTATTTTATAGCCTCATCTATAAATGTCTGATTAAAGCAATATTGCACAAGAGCGACTCATGCTGCGCTGAACAACAGAGGGCTGTACTCATATCCTGAATTGGTACTACCACATGGCAACCACAGAGGTCAACCGCTTAAAAATCCCACGCATGCATCATAAATCTTCAAGTCTAGTTCAGCTGGCAGTTTCATCCCTGAAAATTTCCTTCCTTTCTGCAGCACATAAGTTTGCCTTGTGTCACCACTTTGTTTTAAATGGTGTCAGAGTAACATAGGGGAGGGATGAGGGGATGGGTCTGCATTCTTATTATATAGATCTTGATGCTCCTGTTAATTTTCTTTGGAACTATTCAAATAAGATTAAAATGGAACAAACTTGCACTCAGTGTTTTTCCACACCTTGGGCTGTTTAACACCTCAAGCTCATTACACTGATATACGTATGATTGCTTAGGGCAATAAGAGACTATAAAACAAATTGGATCAGGATTTATAAACAGACAACATACCAAAGGTAGTGTTAGAGTTCCTAAGGTTAATGTATTTGCTGACAAAGTAAAAACCTCTGTACCAACAAGAATAGCAACTGTGCAACTTTTGCAGGACATTCATTAACAACTTCTTATAGCTGTGTGTTTGTAGGTTTCTATAAGCACTGTAAAAGCTTCATGTCTGCTCGCAGGAAATAGAAAAGGTGTCCGTAAAGGCGAGGGTGATGATATTTTTAAATCCCCAAAAGAAGACCCCCTTACCAGGAGAGAATGGAGAGAATAACCAAAAATACTCAGAGACGGCTAAGTAGCTTCGTAACAAATACTCTTATTTTAGACACAAGCAAAAAATATATATAAAGCACGAATGATCAATAAAAATCTGGCTTTGTGGAGAATCGACACTATTCTTTTCTAGGCGCACATTAGGTCAAAGTTTTGAGCTGAGAAGGCAAAATTTCAAAATTTTTTCTCATACTTTTGAATTTAAATTTTCAAATATTTTGACTTTAATATCTCACTAATTTGACTTTTTATCTCACTAGTTTGACACATTTTCTCAGAATTTTGTTCTTTTTTTCCATCCAGAAATTGCTATTTTTATCTCAATAATTGAATTTTGATCTCAAAATTTTGACAATTCATCACAGAATTTTGACTTGTCTCAAAATTTCTGCCTATCCTCTCAAAATTTGACTTCATATGGACCAAAAGAGGAGGACTACTGTTTATCTGCAAAATTGCATTTCTGGGTAATGCCAGTAGCTCAGAGCAGCACTATACTATTAACATCAATGATCTGAGAACAAGCTGAAAAAACCCCAAAACATTTGGAGGAATTTTATAAAATCCCCCAGGATGTAATTTACCACCAAAATCGACTTGTCTGAGCTGCAGAGGATGTTGGTCTTCCGAACAAAGACAAAAAATCTTCTCTAGAAGTGCTGCCAAGCCAGTTATTTAAATACAATAATCTTGTATATTGCAGAATTTGTGATGATGTTTGCAATAAATTTCAAAAAATTAATCATGTGCACTTCCTCAGTCTGCATGAACTATTTTCTTAAGTGATCATTCTACCATCCACTTTCAAAATGTTCCCACTCCCTGCACTTTCCTTAGCGCACCTTTGTTTCAGTTTTACCTCAAAGGAAATATCTTCTGTGATGGCAGTTATAAAATCAACAGGTTTAGACTTGTTTCTGTTATTGGTAAGCCTCATCAGATAACAAAGAAACTAAGTCCTGTTACTTAGAAAACACTCTTGAAGTTTTCACAGAAAATGAGTCATAGCTGATCCAAAACTCTGTGTTTATATAGGTCATAAACAATGTAAGCAAGCTTTAAAAAAGGATGGAAGGAGACAGACCTGTAAAAAGGAGTGAGGTCTTCCTTTTTTTTTTTTTTTTTTTTTTTTAACAATTACCAAAAATTGAAACTGCTCCAATCTTTGGCCTGTTTGAATTTGACTTTCAAAACTCCTGATGAAATGTTTAAAAATACATTTATTTTAGAGGTTCAATCCAAAGGGGGAAAGTGACATTATACACACCCAAAAAAATGAAACACTGACTTTAATTAAATTTATCATGTCAGCTGGTTGAAGCTAAATGCATTAAATCAGTTGAAAGCAATAATTTCCAGTTCAACTTAGTTGACCATTGATTGTTTTACATTTTAGTGAAGAGTCAGGTCACACAGGATGAAATATTTCAAGCATTTATTTATTTTATTGTGATTCTCACGGCTCATTATTATGAAGTCCCAAATTCAGCACTGAAAAAAGAAAATGACCCAAACCATAAAAAGTGAGTTTAAAACACAAATGTAATCCCTCTGAAGAAGAATGTTCACTCGAAATAGTGAAACATCGACTTAAATCACATTAAGAAAATGTGTTAGGGTTGGTTGAAAATAATTTTAAGGTAAACTTAGTTGTACTAAAATTGTTTCTTTCAACTAACTATCTATTTAGATGGGAACAGTTGACAATAAATTCATTTAAATGTAATGCTTTACTTTTTTTTAACATATAAAACTTGACAGCATAAGGAAACTCAAAAAGTCCAAATTTTCCTGATAAATGGCTGCATTGACTCTGAACTTCAAAAAACATACACTCACAAAATAAAACATGTACTTAAAAATTATTATGTCAAACGTTTCCATTTGAATGTATTAGGCTGGTTGAAAGCAATAATTTCAGGGTCAGCTTAGTTGAACTTCTGTTGACATTAGAAAGTCTGAAACCCCCTCCTGAGTGATCATTTCAGTTTAAAGTGTAGTCAAAGAGCCTGGAACATCCTCAGGGATTTAGTGGAAAACAGGAAAAACAGGTTAAATCAGTTTTTACCCTTTAGCAATAAATGCACCTTATGCCAAGTAGTGCTCTATGTGACACTTGAATGCCAGGTTTATGCTCAATTTTGATTTATTTTTACTATTACTCATGTTCATGTTATCATTTTATTTTTACCATCCCCTTAAAGTGACAAAGTTGCTTTTTAATTGTGAGATGTAAAATGACAGAACATGCTCTGTTCAATTCCAGACTCGATTCTATATACATTATAAACAACAGTGATTTGCAAGAGGATGGTGGTGGATATAAGGAGGGCATCCTCTGCACCTGCATCACTGTGTGGCACGGCTGCTGAGAGGAGGGCTCTGCAGAGGGGGGTAAAGGCTGCATGGAGGACTGTAGTGAGCAGCCTCCCCACCACCTCAAAACTGGGTCTGGGTGTCATCCTCGACAGTACACTTTCATTTCAGTCCCACATCAATAGCATCACCCGGTCTGCCTACTTCCATCTGCGCTCCATCAACCGTCTCCGCCCCTCCCTCACTCCCCACACCGCCGCCATCCTTGTCCACAGCCTCGTCACATCCCGCCTCGATTACTGCAACTCTCTTCTCTTCGGCCTTCCACATAAATCCCTCCATAAACTCCAGCTGGTTCAGAACTCTGCCGCCCGGATTATCACCAAAACTCTATCCTCCCACCACATCACCCCCATCCTCCAACAACTCCACTGGCTCCCAATAAAACAAAGGATCACCTACAAAATCCTCCTGTACACCTTCAAATCCATCCATAACCTGGCTCCTCCATACCTGTCTGACCTCCTTCATGTCCACACCTCCTCTCGCTCCCTCAGATCCTCCTCCTCCCTCCACCTCACTGTACCCCCCGCCCGTCTCAGCACTATGGGGAGCAGGGCCTTCAGCCGCTCTGCTCCCCAGCTCTGGAACTCACTGCCCCCGGATCTCCATAACTCTGCCACCCTCCCCATCTTCAAATCAAAACTCAAAACTCATCTGTTTCATAATACCTACTGTTTTTAACTGCTGTTTTAATATTGTCCCTTATTCTATTGCTTTTATGTTGCTGTTTTTAACTTTATTTTGTTTTTATGTGTTTTTTTACCCTTTGTAAGGCGACCTTGGGTGTCGTGAAAGGCGCCTTGAAATAAAATGTATTATTATTATTATTATTATTAATAAAACCTCTGTTCACTACGGTGCAGGGGAAGAGCTCTTTGCATCATAAAGGACTCCACCCATCTCACACACACAGACTGTTTCAGCCCCCTCCCCTCAAGCAGGTTGTTCAGGAACTTTCAGAGCGGGTCCATCAGTTTCAGAAATAGATTCTTTCCTGAGGCTGTCATGACTGTTGAACTGCAGCCACGCTCTGTTGTCTCACACCACCATCACATTCTGATCTGTACTATGAAACACTTTTTAGGTGTGTCTTACTGTATACACAATAATTTAGCGCTCAAAAACTGAACCAACTTTGGCTTTTCTAATTTTCTGTTTCTACTTTATGTGTATACTTGATGTTAGATTTTTGCTCTCTTACTGTGTACGAGGCTTTAGGCTTTAAAAACCGTGATCTGAGTACTAATTATCTACCACTAACACACCGCAAAAACTGAAATCTAGGCAAGTCATTATGTCTTATTTTTAGTCAAATTTGTCTTACTATTTTTGATTTGAGCCACATTTACTAGACAAGGTCATAAAAATGTCTCATTTCAAGTTTTTTAAAGACAAAAATGAGGCATCAATTGCTTGTAACAAGTAAAAAAAAAAAATGCCAATGGGATAAGATAAAAGATTCTTGTTTTAAGACATCTTTCTAATTTCAAGAAACTTTGAAAGATTTTTTTGACTTGTTACAAGCAATTTACACCTCATTTTTGTCTTAAAACAAACTTGAAATAAGACATTTTTATGACCAGGTCTTGTGAATGTGGCTCAAATTAAGAACAATAAGACAATTTTTACTACACATAAGACATAATGACTTGCTTAGATTTCCGTTTTTCCAGTGCATGCAAATGTGAGCTGACATGACAATATAGTTCCTTGAAAAAATGAAATAATTTATTTTATAATTATGTCAAAAATTTATTCACTTGCTCAGAATACTTTAACACAAATTATCATAATAATACAAAACATTACAGTCATTCACAGTTTACTTTCAAAAAGCACCCCAGGTTTTGGATGTTGTTTTCGAGCAGTGCACGGCCACTGTAGTCTGTTGAATTAAAAGAAAATAAAAACATGATTTAGTTTGGAAAGGGGAAAACTAAAAAACATCATTTTGATGTAACTGCACAATTCTTTAAATAGTTTATACTGCTCTCAAACTTTTATCAGACATAAATATCAGATATGACAAACATTCGAATAATTATGTTTCTTTTTACATTAGAAAATCTACATCCAGCTGCTTTGATTCCTGCTTTTTTTACCATTCTGTTCTCTCCATTTAATGCACGAAGAGCATCAAAATAACTTAAGCCCTGAAAAGTCATAATTCCTACAACATATTTGCTCCATTTTCTCAAGAATGCACGTTGATTTCAGTCATCATCCAGATATAATGAAGTTTGTTTTCTCAAGATAACCCATCCTTCAATTCAACCGTGGTCATCCAATCCAGACTTTAAATTCTGTTGCGCAGTTTTACCAAATTTTATGGGGTGTGCCTGTGATGCATTCAGTGATACCATGGAGATCTGGGTTCTTGTGGCGGATGACTGACGCTACAATCTGTGAATGGAAACTGAATCTTTTCTGCCTCGACGATCCCTGTTAGCGTTTAAAATATGTAAAAATGCATCAGAGAGTTAATGTTCAATTGAATTTCAGACAATTTAACTGTGGCATTACTACAGTTGACTTGAAGGATGGGTGGCAAAAAATTTTTTATCCTGTTATTTCAAGAAAACAACTGAAATTGACTTGTTAATTCAGGAAATTGGAGTAAATTTATCGAAGAAAATCAAGGCCTCTAAGGGCTTCCGTCATGGAGTATTCTAGAAAAAAAACCTAACTATAGTTGATGTATTCAGAGGTGGGTGATTGACCTTTTTACCTCATAGTGACAATGCAATCCACACTCAGCAAAACATGAAGCTTTCAAGATTGACCTTGACCTTAAACAAAAGAAAATTTGTGAATCTTTTCTTTAAGACACCCACCTTTTTCTTGTATGCATGTCTTCAAGAGTTTGAGGAAGAGGTCGTCCAAAACTCTCCGGCAGGAAGAGAGCAGCTGCAGCACACATGACAGCTAGAGTCCCCAGTGTGATGTAAGGAAGGTACTTAAAGACGTTACCTGTCCAAGCAGGTGGGGAGCGAAGAGTTAAAGAGGGTTCTGGTTTGTAGCAATAGAAAAAGATTTGGGTAAAAAATCAGTTGAACTCACTCAGCTGTAGAATGAAAGGTGAAATGCAGCTTCCCACTCTGGAGACAGTAGAACACGTTCCAGTCGCTGTGTTTCTGAGCACCGTTGGGAAAAGTTCAGCTGTGTAGGCATAATTCAGGGATGTGCCACTTGTAATCCCAAATTTACCCAGCATCTCCAGCGCGATGGCCAGGCTCGGTAAACCTGAAAGAGTAGAAATGTTTTGTGTTAGAAGAGTGCTTCACATTTTTCCTCTTTCAAAGCTGCTTTAAATTTTAGTTCTTTATATTCAGCGCTAACTTGTGCCCCTCTCTATTACGCTTGTGTTGTACTTTTGCTTCAACAAAGAAATAAAAACAACTTGAACTTACTCTTTGGTACAAGCTGAATGAAGAAGAGTGACAATCCCCCGAGGAGCAGGACAGCGATGACAGAAACTCGGCGTGGTAAATATCGCATGGCGAGCCAGCTAGTGATGTACGCTGGTACTTCTATAGCAGCTGAGATGAAGCAGCTGAAATAAGGGTCAGCATGAAGCTTGGATGTGTTCAAGGACAGGCCACAGTATGCAGTACTCAGAGTAAACCTGGAAAGATACAAACAAAGAGTTCTATCATAGCTGTTATTACCACACTGATGTGTTTTCTTTTTGACCTTGACATGTTTTGACTAAATCAGTCTTTCACAGAATAGTTGGGTGGGCTTGTTCTCTCTCAGTTATAAAGGTGAATGGGCTGAAATGCTGTCTTACAAAAAGCTGTCAGACATCAAGACTGTGGTCTTTATGCCCCCCCCCCGCCCTCAGGAGTGCCCTAGGGGATTTTAAATGCATGCTAAACTGCTCTTTTGGGAGCCAAAACATTCCCCATAGAACCATTTTAGGAGCAGAAATGTGAACTGAAGTGTCCTCTTGGGAGCCAAAACACATCCAAAACTGCCCTCTTATGGCGCTTTTCCACTATACAATTCCAGCTCTACTCGGTTTGGTTAGCTTTTCCACCAGCCCGACTACAGACTCACGGTGGGCGTGGATCTTATAACACAGCTGCGCTAAAGCGAGTGCATGTCATCTATAACGCAACACAAACATCATTTTGTACTAACACATGTGCCACTGTGGTCTTTAAA
Source organism: Thalassoma bifasciatum (assembly GCA_008086565.1). Taxonomy (NCBI): domain Eukaryota; kingdom Metazoa; phylum Chordata; class Actinopteri; order Labriformes; family Labridae; genus Thalassoma; species Thalassoma bifasciatum. The sequence goes on along the minus strand of RPOG01002609.1, from coordinate 68,761 downwards.
GGAAAAAAAAACTTTCAAAAGATTTCATTACAGTAATACAGCGGCTCAATGTTGGGCGTCATGACAACGGAGGTAAACAACAGCCTGGTGCTGCTGCACGCGGAGGAAAACGAAGGAGCTGTTTCCTGACATCAACTCTTCCCTGGATCCAGTGAGATCACTTTAATTTTTGATTTTTGGGCCTGGTATACCAGAGATTGTTTGTTGATCAATCATTCTTCTTTGAACTGGTTTTCCTTTCTGGTTCCCTGTAGATTAATTTTCGTTTAAAAAGGACTTTTAACTTATTTAGGAATCATGAAGGAGCATTTTAGGGCTGTATTTTGTCTTCATTCAGTCTGGTTCTGTGCCGTCAGGTTTAAATGTCATTAAAAACCCGTCGCTGACTTATTCGTTTGCCTCTTGTAAGTGATTTGTACAGAGTCAGAAGCTTCGGTGACGACATTCTCTGACCAATGAGTGACCGGCAGCTTGTCGACGTCACCTTTTCGTATCGGCTTTACTCTCTTAGAACCAGGGTAGAGTAGGTACTAAAAACTGGCGTCTGCTGCATAGTACTGCGCTAATGGAAACGCAACACAAACCGGGTAGAAGCGAGTAGAGTAGGGCCAAGACGGGTCAGTGGAAAAGGGCCATAGGATCCATACATGTGCTAAACTGCTCTTATTGGAGCCAAATTGCACCTAAAGTGCTGAGGGCTGGATACCTACCACACCAGGCACAAGATCAAGGTTGTATTTCTGATGTTTTGAGTCTTTAGCAGGCTGAAGATTGTGTGATGTTCCTTTTGCTGTGTCTTTTTCTCATCAACCTGCATGACACACAGCCTCAGTTTAACGAAAGAAAGATATCTCAACTTCCTGAAGATTATTTTGGTACACTTGGTCTCGTTAAGCACATTCAGTGCAGACTTACATACGCGCTGTAATCCTTAAAAACGACCTGTGGAGCCTGAACTTTGTTCCACTTTGCAGCTTTTCTCACAATGGCCTCAGCGTCCTCTACTCTTCCCTGAGTGAGCAGCCATCTGGGAGACTCTGGGACGACCCTGCGGTCGGGGGAAAATAAACAAGTAAGCCTCAAAACATGACAGCATCAAAACTTTTTCTTTCATCATACGGCTGAACCACTTACCACCAGAGGGGAAAGTACAGCAGGCCAGGCACCGACAAACCAATCAGAAGAGATTTCCAGTCCCTTAAATAGTAAGCAAAAAGAGGCAACATCATGTAGCCAACAGCAAAGCCTAGACACACAGCCATTGATGAAAACACCACTCGCACATTCCCAGTCAAAATCTCAGTTCCTGCAAAAGAAAGAGAAAAGTCTGAAGTCTACAGAGCACTGTTCAAAATGTCTGAATGATACTCGTAGAACGAGAGGGTGAAATCTTTACATTTACCCAGAACAAAACCAGTCACATAGTTTGAGATCTGTCCCATTCCAGCGACGAACATGAGGACGCAGAACACGCTCCAAGAAGGCGCGAAGACTTGAGCGAAGGTGAAAACAGTTTGGAGTGCCATGGTTGCAAAGAGAACAGGCTTCCTCCCAAATCTGGAGGGAAAAAAAATGTATGACAACAAAAGTATAAAAAAAGGATCATAGTTTTTCCCATTTAAACAATATAAAACATTAATTACCTGTCTGAGAGCTGTCCTGAGAAAAACGATCCAAAGAGAACACCCAGAAAACCGACTGTCGAGGTAAACGGCTGCTTCCAGTTTTCGCTGCACACCAGGTCAAACTGTAAAATCAATGCATTGGCAATGAAAAAGATTTTGAGGAGAAACTTTTTATGAAGCTTGTATTCTGAAAACCCCAAAAGAGGAGGCCTCTTGAAGATGCTGGAAAAATACCCAAAGAAACTAAAAGAAAACCAAGTATCCATTCATTTATTTAAAACAGTCCTTATCTGTTTGAAGTGAGGATTTGCTATCATGTAAACACAATTATGTAAAGAAGCTGATCTCTGATGGTTAAAACTATTTTAAAAATGACTTTGGAAACATTTTTGTTACTTTCCCGTAAATAAAAGTCAAATTGATTACCTGAAGAGTCAAATTTCTATTTTTTATCTTGAAATTTTGACTTTTTCCTCAAAACTTTTATGTAAGAAATAGACTTTTATCACAAAACTTGAACTTCATATGTCATTATTTGACTATTTATCTGATAGTTTTGACAATATTATGACAAAATTCGGAATTTTAATCTCATAGTTTTGGCAGTTAAGCTCAAAATTTTGACTTCTTATCTCATTATTTGACTCTTTATTTCAAAACTTTGACTTATCACTTTGTATTATTATTTTTTTTAACATTTTCCCTCTTGGCTCGGACTACATAACCTCAAAATTTTGATTCTATCTCCAGATTGAAACTTCATATCTTATAATTTGACTTTTTTTCCTCAATGTTCTGACTTTTAACCTCATTATTTGACTTTTTTATTTCATTATTTGACTATTAATCTATCAGTTTTGACATTATTATCTTAGATTTTTTCACTGTAGACTAGGTGAGACGATTTATCTTAAAATCTTAACTTCTAACATTACTATTTGGCTTTCTTTCTGATGGTTTTGACTTTCTTTCTAATAACTTTAACAACATAATTTTTTAAAAATTGACATTTTATCTCAAAATTATGACTTTTGTTTCAAAAATTTTATTTTTCATCTCAATATTTGGACTTTCTATCTCGTAGCTTGGGCATTTTTACTTCAAATTTTTGATTTTATCATAATTTTGACTTTTTATCTCAAAATTTGACTTTGAGGTTGAGGCATCAGATTAATGCCAGTACCTCAGTGCAGTAGAACAAGCTGAGAAAAACCAGGACATTTCAGGTGATATTTTAAAATCTTCTCAGGCATAATTTTACAGTGAAAAAGGAGGACATGTCTGAGCAAAAGATACTGAGAACAGCTGTTTTTAGTTTTATCTGCCTTGAGGAACCTGGGACTCTGAGCGCCTTCTCCTTTGATTCGTCTGCATTTCGACGTGCGTTTATGACTTTATGTCTCGTCACAAAACTATTAAACTGCAGTATACAGTGTCAGACTGAATGAACCTCTTCAGTCAGACGTAAAAGTTTCAAAGTCCAGTCACCACGTTCACACAGTAACGACGAGTTTAGGAACGACTGGCACAGAACCATGTACGGAAACTTGTATGAAAACCAGTCACATGTATTTTGAATAATAGAATCTTATTGTCTTTATTTAAACTGTGTTAATATGTATTGACTAACTTAAGTCAATATATTTTAGAATTGATGGAATTATTTAGATTTATTTTATTCATTTTTGTTAATAAAGACTTTAAATATCTGTAATTAGGTCGAAATCAGTTAATAATAATAATGATAATAATAATAATAAATTATATTTATAGAGCGCTTTTCTAGATACTCAAAGATGCTTTACAGACATTAAAAACATCAATTAAAACAACACAGTAATGATAACAATAATAATAACCTATAACAATGAAAACAAGACAAAACAAAACCATGGAATACATTTAAAAGCAGTTAGACATTAAAAACACTTTTAAAAAGATGCGTTTTGAGGAGGGTTTTGAATGTGGATGGGTTTGGTTAATATGTTAATATGCTTTTATGATGCCTTTGATGGCCCATAATCATTTTTCTAGCGTAGGATTTGTTTAGTGAAATCCAGAGCTGACAACATGCAGGGCAAATACAACAGACTCTGTAAATGTATGCTCTCACCTCAGAGACAATAGTTGACTGGTAGATTTCTTTGCTGTAGCTCCATCCATCCACACAGCTCTCCTGCTCCAGTTCAGTGAGATTCACGTCCCTGTCAGGAATAATTCCCTGAGCAGAAAGGTTTCTGACAACATCCAGCCGATACCTGCTGCAGCTGCTCCTCCTCTCCTCTCCATCTATCACCTCACAGTCACAAGGAAACAAAGTGCATGAAGCCAGTCTGCTAAATAACCTTCAGTAGCCATCTCTTGGGCTTGGGATCCTGAGTCACTCATGGCTCTGAAAACTGCTGCGCTCATCCAAACTTTCTTACCTCTACTGGAATAATGGCATGGACCCAGTCATCAGTGAGATTCACATCAGGAACCAGGCAGTGGTGACTGGGAATATCGGCGAAGAAAACGACAGAAAAAGCCCCAAATCCGTTTGGTATGATGCTGGCAACAAGTGTGAAGAAAACAACCTTTTGGAAACACCCCCACTGACCCAGGAAGGCGATGGTTTCATCATAATCCTTCATCGTTTCAGCCTCTCTGTGCCTCACAGTGTCACCCTCACTGGTGTGGGTGAACTTTTCCTCACATAGACAAGTTTGCCTTCCAGTCACCAGACACCTTTTTGGCCACACCCTGTTATACCAGTTATCTCACAGTGGGAGGAGAATTATAGTATTCAGTGTGAACGGCAGCAGTCATTCACAGTCTAGATTACTTCACTGAACTGAGATCCTTGCTGTTCTATTTTACAGCCCTTTCTATAAATGTTTCATTGAAGTAACATTGCACAAGAGGGTGTAATGTTTTGCTAAAAGCAGTGGGCTGTAATCATCTACTGCAGTGGTTCCAAACCTTTTCAAAGTCTCAAAATGTTTGCGGCCCTCGACACAGTAAATACAGAGGCTTTAAAATGCCTTGATAAAGCCCCATTTGTAAAAATGACCAGTTATTATTATATTTTGGGTTTTACTACATTTTTTGTTGCATTTCAAGCTCAGCACTTTTGTTACAATATTGACTGGTCATCAGAGGTGGAAAGTACTCAAGTACAAATACTTTGTTCTTTACTGAAGTAGATTTTTCAGGTATCTGTATTCAACTTAAGTCTTCATATTTTTGACAACTTCTTGCTTTCACTCCCCACATTTGAACACAAATATCTGTACTTTCTACTCCTTACTACTTTTTTCACTTTTACTTAGGTAAAGTAGATGAATTTGTACTTTTACTTTTCTCAGCTTTTTTTTACACAAGTATTTGTACTTCTACTTAAGTACAGAAAGTATGTACTTTTTCCATCTCTGCTGGTCATTACAGTTTCAGGTTTATTTCATTTTATTTTTTAGTACATTTCATCTTGTTGTTACATTTTGGGTCATGCTACACACTAGACTCTAACGTGCTTTTTTTATATGACTATTTGAACATTTTTAATTTCTCTTAAAACCTATTTGCTTTTCAACAATTCTAACATTATTCTGTTTATTTGTTTCTTTTTATAAGTACTCTCCACTAAAATCATACGATTTTGGAAATAATTTGGCGGCCCACTTGCAAGACCCTCAAGGGCCACCAAGGGGCTGCGGACCACAGGTTGGGAATCACAGATCTGCTGAATTTGTCCTGCGACATGGGAAAATCTCCAAAACCCCAAGCAGCTGTCATCAATTTTGCGGTCTTGTTAACTTCACGGTGTCATTAAGTTGTCTGGTCTTGTCTTGTCTTGTTTTGATCTCGGTTCTTTGTGAATAATATTATAAGAGCATCAGTCAAACCTCCCCGATGTGAGACATAGCATCTGGTTTGGATTAACACAGCATAAATCAAGACTGACTGTTTGATTGTCAGAATAATAACTTCACCCACAAAGAGTTTAAGGTGCTGAATGTAGTTTTCTCTGCTCACAAACACTCCAGCCTATTTTGGTTCATACAAGAATAAGAAATTCAAAAGTTTTACTCAATGCAAACTAGATAAATACAGAGATGAGCAAAATTGTGTCATGGGAAACTTGGCCATTTGATCTTGAAGTGTGCACAACGAAGAAAACAATGAGGAACACACTTTTGAAAGTGATCCCCAGATTTCCCCTAATGTGGCCAAACATCCTCTTTTGCCTGGTTAGTCCTACTTTCTGGCCATCAATTTATGTCTTGGGAGGATTTTATGAAATTCCTCAAAATGTATAGGTTTGCTATGATTGTTTGCCCTGCACAAAATGCCGAAGTGAAAATGCACTTTAACAGACAAACTGCAGATATGTGGTAGTACTCCTATTTTTTCTGGTTGTGGCCCACATTGGGAATATTTTGACCCATTTTAAAAGGAACCCTGGCTACCAGAACGTCATTTTCCTAAATGATCAGTGCTTTTACCAGCTACATAAGAACGATAATAAAATCTCTCAAAATATCTTAGTTTGTATAAAATCTGAAAAAATATTTTCACCTGTAGGCCGCCATTGTTGTTTATGCCGCAATAACGTCTGGGTAGTGATGTCATATGGTTGCACCGGGCTGGATCTCATACAGGATCATATAAGTCCTGGAGCGGACCTCAGTGGTTTCCCGAGGAAGTTTTGTGGGTTTGTGTTGGAAAATAGTCGGCACAGCATTTGGCTTTAGTCTCCGTTTATAATGACCCACACCTGTCAGCTCTTTCATCAGCATGGGCCGGCTAAATGCAGCAAATGCTTCTGGGGAGAAGTGGCCAGAACATAGCCGCGGCTCCATCAGGAGTTGTTTACGCCCACAAGTGATTTCCCACAACTTCCTTCTTTTCTTGTCTTTTGGGAAGCTGTGCAGACTAACATCAGTCTCCTTGTTTCCTTTGGACTGAAAAGTGCACCCAAAAGCAGCCACATGTGGCATTATTATGTTTTTTTCCCTCCTCAAACCTCGTGACTTACGGCGACTAGTAGTGAGTAAACGGCCAAATCCAGATGCTCGGCACCAAGCAACCAATCTACATCATCAACCCAGAATGCATTGCGGCAGTAAAACAATGGCTGCGCCCGAAGGATAGAAACTGTGTTTTAAACTGTTTTTTTTTATATAAAGAAAAACCAATTCGTTATGTCTTTTAACAACAAATTCTAGTTTGAGACAAACATTTAAGCATATTCATGCCTATTAGTCCTTACAGTCGGGGTTCCCTCTAAGTCCATTTTTGTGGCAAAAAAAGTCAAAAATTATGAGATCTGTGAATGTCTGATTTTAAGAACAATATCAAAGAACTTCAAGGTGCAAGACTACAAAAAGTAAGTTGGTTAGGTTTGCTGGTTTCAAGAAGGGAAATTTTATTGGTTTTTCTGATAACTCTTAAATATAGGGACCTTTAGAGCACCTTTAGTTGCCAAGGAAAGGAGAGGAAAGGCCAATATCATGTTCAATCAGCCAAAGGGGTAGATTATTGTTGTTCGCCTACCAAGAAAGCACTGTGGCGTGTGTTTTGGCATTTTGGTGCAAGTTTAGCATTAAGTAGGCACTTTGGCGTGCAATTTGCCTCGTGAAAGAGAGAATACTTCAGTGCATGTTTTGGACTATTTGATGGCACTTATGCATCTGTTTCCGCTCCCAAGAGGTCACTTAAGAGTGTTTTCAATGATGGGGCCACAAGCATTAAATATATTTTACAATTCCCTGGGATGCTAAAGTTTCATCATAATCCTGCATCATGTAAACCCATCTGTGTCCTCTTTTGTGGTACTTGACAGCAACTGGTAATGTATTTCCAGCTCTGAGATTGCCTTTAAGGATGGGTTTTTGTGTAATAAATCATTGCCAAAACAGAACTCAACACTATGGGATAGTTGTGGGTTGTTTTATTGCTTGTTTACAACTGTATGAAAGTCATATTGCTTTTGCTTTGGAACATGTTGACCTTATGGGTGTGTCCATACTTGAATTACTGTCTGATATGATACAGACGATTGTTATGTTGGATCAGACTTTTGTGGCACATCTCCAGGAGTACTCTTAATTTCACTAGATAGTCCATTTAACCTCAGCTAGACTTGGGGTGCAAAAAAAAGCACATACAGCATGTGTCCTGGCTCCCAAGACTGGACTTTAGCATTATGTTTTGGCTACAAAAAGGCACTGAAACATGCATGTTTTGGCTCCCAGTGGGGCGGTTTATCACGTTTAGGGCACTCGAGCATTTGTTTTGGCTTCCGCTGGTTGATCACAGACTTATTGGTTAATTCAAATGCTTTCTACTCTTTTTATATGGGTGACATTATTACAGTTTTTTGCATTGTACTTTTATGCTATCCAGATATATTGTTTCTGTATTCTATTATCCTTTTTCACTGTTATGAACTCTGCTCTGACCTGTTAAGGACAACCAATGGGAAGTTAGTAAGTGTGTGTGTATAATCATCAGTGTTTGCAGTTCACTTTGCCTCGGGGGAAAAAATGTCAGTCAGTCTGCAAGTGTGGGACTTTGTTGATGTTTAGCAACTCAGACAGTGGATCAAACAGGGGGTGGGCAGGATGTGAGGGGTGTGGTGGTCTTGGTTTTACTGGGGCAGCAGGATATGGACATGTCTTTCAGGTTGGGCAGAGAGAAGCCAATGATCTTTATGGCAGTGTTTCTGTTGTGGAGCCTGATTATCCTCTGTCTGAGAATGCTGCTGGGCCTTCTTCACCAAAGCTTTGATGTTGCACTTCCAGGAATGGTCAGCAGAGATGTGGGCGCCCAGAAACATGAAGGTGGCGACAGTTTCCACCCGTTCTCCATTTATGAGGAGTGGGGTGTGGTCCTGTCTAGGGCTGAACGATCATGTGATCGCTAAAGCTGCGATTTTTTCCTGCTCCTGACTGACCCAGGATCTGTTGTGTCAGCTGTTTCACACACACACACCGTCTTGAGTGTGAGACTGTTGGGAAAAATCCTTTTTTTCCTGTGATTGTTGAATTTTTTTTTTAATTCTTTTGTTTTTTACTTTATGTAACTTATCACAATTAAGAATATTTTGCACTGCATTATTTTTAAAAGTTAAGCGTCAAAGAAAGCTCTTTTTGTTCTTCAGTTTTTAAAACTAAAAATACACTTTAAAAAGTCCTGTTTAGAAATAACAAGAATAAGTGTTAAACTCTTGGATTTGATAAAAGTCACAATTCAACTTTTTATCTGAAAAAATCTTCCTCCAAATTTTTTTTTGCCTTGAATTCCATAATTTTGTATTTATTTTGTATAATTTTGACTTTTATCTTAGATTTTCTACTTTTTTTTATCAAAATTTCAACTTTTTATCTCAAACACTGCTTTTGTTTCAAAACAGACTTTTTGTCTTAGACATTTGTCATCTTCAAATTTTGACCTTTAATGAGAAAGTTTGGACTTTTTCCACATAAAGTTAAATTGATTTATTCAAACTTTAGAAGTTATTGACTTTTGTCTTAGAGTTTTGTCTTTATTTCACAAAATTTCCACTTGTCATATTAAAATATTGACCTGTTATCTCAAAGTCAGAAACAATTCTTACCTTCAGTTTTATTTTCATCCTCACATTAAAGTAAAAGCTTTTGATGTTTCAAAGGTTTGATGTAATTTTCTGTCAAGTTTGTAAATGTTACTGTAAATTGTGAAAATTTCACAAAAGTTTGATTTAAAGAAAATCGTGCATCGAATTGAAATCTCTGTATCTGTCAGAAAAATCGCAATTAGATCTTTTTCTAACAGCGTTCAGCCCTAATCCTGTCTATTTTACTATAGTTATTCAAGGTCGGGTTGTTGTTGGAGCACAAGATTAACATGATATTTACATGGATGGTGCGCTGAAGTGGTCACTGTCTCTTTGAGGAAATAAATAAATTAGCTCAATCAGCCCATTTGTGATGGCCAGCTAACACGTGACAAAAATTCCAGCATGTGAGTTCACAAATTTAAGTCCACAAGTGATTACAAAATGAACAAGAAAAATCTTTTTATAAACTTTTTTTTCCCTTCAAGTATTTTTTATTTTCTTATGTACTGTATGAAATAAGTTACTCAACAGTTTCTCAAAGGGAATCCCAACCCCAGCAGACCTTACACGGACCAGTAACAGAAACAACACAGAGGAAACTGAATTGTTGTAGAACAACAGATATAACGACCATTTTACACCTCAGAAATAGAAAATGACACATAAATAAGAGAATAAGTGCTAAATAAAACAAAGTGGTTTTACCAGCCACAGCACCATAAGTATCAACACATTGCATTCACACACTGTTGGTTTCAGCAACATGTGAAGTTTTGGCTTCAGTGTCTAGTTCAAGGACACTTCAAGACCAACTCAATAACTGAGTCACAGCCGCTTCATGAACAAGTTCATTATAAGTGCAAACGTTCCATGAAATGTCTCTGTCTTCATAGTGGACTATCCAAGAGCACCGCGACTTTGGGAGTTTCCTTTCCAGAAAAGCATGGAAATTTCATCCTGTGAAATGGGGGAAAAACAAACAAAAGAAAAATTATTTAATGTTTCAATGGAACATGGGGTAACAAAACGGAGAGGGTGTTGATTTTTTTTTTCTTTGAAGTTAACGTCGTGTTCAAAGAAAGTAGTGAGATCATCTCAGGATGCAATTTTTACTTCTAGCTGAAATGAGAAATGGCATCTTTTCTCCTTTCCATCTTTTCTCCTTTAAAGTTTTAATAATTCACAATTTGATAATCATCAAACCATTGTCTGCTGACTTTGGGAAGTGATAAGTGATCCCTTTGTTCTGTTGGCTGTAAATATACACCCTGGATGAAGTCTGTGTCCTTAAATGATAACTTTTTTAAGTTATCATGATTGACATCTTTGATAAGTTAATAATGGACTTAAATCTTTAATTCCTGAGGGCACACCTTGTATGTTAGCAGCTGTACTGTGGTCAGAGTGCGGGGGCATTCATGGCCCAAATTTTGAAGAACACGGGATAAATTGCCCTATTTAGAGCCAAACTTGCACTTCTGGTTGGCAAACCACACTGATCTGCCCCTTGGCTGGTTAAAATATGATAAACTGCCCTCCTGGAAGCCAAGACGTGCTACGGCGCACTCCCAGCCAAAACATGCACTTTGGTGACCTATTGAGAGTCAAAACGTGCTTATGTGCCCTCTCAGGAGTGAAGCGTTTGCTTAAGTGCCTTATTGAGAGCCAAAACATGTGCCAAAGTGCCCTCTCAGGAGCAAAACCTGTGCTGCATGTGTCTATTTTCTTCCCTCCCTACCCAAATGTCCGTGCATGCCATTGGTTAATAATAATAATAATAATAATAAATTTTATTTATAGAGCGCTTTTCTAGGTACTCAAAGTCGCTTTACAGAATTAAAAACATCAGTTAAAACAACACAGTAGTGATAACAAAAATAATAACCTATAAAAGTGAAAAGACAAAACAAAAACATGAAATACATTTAAAAGCAGTTAGACATTAAAAACACTTTTAAAAAGATGAGTTTTGAGGAGGGTTTTGAATGTGGATGGGTTTGGACAGGCTCGGATGTGTTGTGGTAGGGTGTTCCAGAGGGTGGGGGCAGCGACAGAGAAGGCTCTGTCCCCCCAGGTTCGGTGCTTGGTGTTGGGTGGTATGGAGAGGAGGTGGGCTTCTGATGAGCGGAGATCTCGGGAAGGGGTGTAATGGTGGAGCAGGTTGGAAAGGTAGGAGGGGGCCTGGTTGTGGAGGGCTTTGTGGGTGAGGAGGAGTAATTTAAACTGAATGCGTTGGTTGATGGGGAGCCAGTGGAGTTTTTGGAGGACAGGGGTGATGTGATCTCGGGAGCGTGTGTGAGTGAGAAGGCGGGCGGCGGAGTTTTGGATATATTGAAGTTTTTTGAGTTGTTTTGCAGGGAGGCCGTATAGGATGCTGTTGCAAAACACTTTGACTGATTAGCAAATAGACATCAAACACCATGTTGTGTCACTGTGCTCTACTTGGCTACTTTCAGTCACAGCTTACCTTTTCCTTTTGTGCATCTGTTGAATAGTTTCTGGAAGCGGCTTTCCAAAACTCTCTGGGAGGAAAAGTGTAGCAACGGCAGACAAAACAGCCAGAGTCCCCATTATGATATATGGAAGGTGTTTTGAGTACATACCTGCAAACAGAAAAAAAGATAGAATCATGAATAGTTGGATGGCTGACGGAGTGAGATGTCCTGCTATGGGCTCAAATTTTTGTTAGGCCCTACTCTCTGATCTGTCACCATTGTCAAGCATCGCAGCTCAGATTATATCCTGTACGGGTGCATCTTACAGTCTTCACAGACTTTGCAGAGGGTTGACAAACAACATTAAACATCCAGATTAACTGGTTGGCCCTGCAGTGTTTCATCATAGCTGCTTGATTATCAAACTTTAGATCACCAGTAAAAAAAAAAATTCTCATCCTCAAACAGATGACTCACCCAACTGTATCAACAGTGGTGCCATGCAGCTGCCAAACCTGGAGACAGTGGAGCATGTCCCTGTGGCTGTGTTTCTGAGCACCGTTGGGTAAAGCTCTGCAATATATGCAAACATCAAGGAGGATCCGGTTGTGATTGCATACTTAGCAAACATCTCCAGTGACAGAGAAAGATTTGGTAGATCTGAAAGGAGAAAAAAAAACAACATTTGTTGAATGTATGTTCTGTTGTGCTGTATAAACTTGGCTCATTGCTCACCACAGTATCATCTCGGTAATGACATTAAAACATTAAAGCACAGTACACTTAATTCAGGAGTTGGGGTTTTAAGGTCTCAGAGGTTCACTGAGCACCTTATCAGATGATGTCAGCAAGACCAGGGTGAACTTAGTCTGCCACTAATAGTCACCTTTTGACATCAAATTCTTACACTGAAGGAAGAAGATAACTTGTAATGCACCTAGGACTATTAAATACCATAAGCACACACTAATATATCACGATATACCACAAGAGGATATTTCGGTATTTCATGCACTGCTCACAAACACTTAGGCAAGTGAACTTCAGGAGCTGGGATCAAGCAGTGAAAAGCACCAGCTGCACACATAGTGTCCTTGTTTTGGAACAACGTTGAGAAAATGTGTTTAGAAATTGGCTTGTCCTTAAAATTAGATTTTGTTTCTGTATTCTTAGGAGAGTTTGTAGACAGTAATGACTTAGTTAACCTAATTATTATTCTTGGTAAACGATTTATTTTTAAGGCCATAGATAGATCTTCACTCAATATTATTTCCTTTAAAAGATTTGTTCAGATATATATAGTCTTAGAAGGTTATATGGTCGAAACCGACAATGATGCCAAAACATATGAAAGGAGATGGGAGGTTCTCAAAGGTTTATTTTGAAAATGTTAACTGAACTGGTCTATATGTATACTTGTTTTTTTTTTGTACCATGTGTAGTTTTGTGTGGGAGGTGAGGGTGAGTGGGGTGTATTTTGTGTTTATGTTGTCTTGTCTGTTTATGTAATTAATAATTTTAAAAAAAAGAAGAAAAAAAAAGCACCAGCTGCTGTTGGGACAAATTTTGTGCCTAACACCTATTCTTAAAGTTCTCTTATGGAGACCATATGCATGAGGAAATTCGGGATTTATCTTCCATTGTTTAGCCCACTCATGTACACCAACTGCAAACAAGGTTATGTGATTATCAATAAATCTAAGACTGTAGTTAGTCTTTTGAACAGAAAATTTAAGAAATGCATAACGAGAGCATGTTTTTCTCAATTATTTGTTAACTAGTGACATGATTTAGTTCTTACTTGGGGGCAAGAGTTGAACAAAGTAAAGTGGCACAGCCGCAAGCAGCAAGGAACTGATGACAGACACTCGTCTGGGGAGGTAAAGCAGAGCCAACCAGCTGGAAACGTAAGCAGGAATTTCTACAGCTGCCGAGATGAAACAACTGATGTACGGGTTGGCATGGAGCTGGGATGTGTTGAAGGACAGGCCGTAGTATCCCATGATCATTGTAAACCTTAAAGGTACAGAGAGAACAGAAATGTTTGCAGACAGACGTACATACAGGTACATGCTCTATTTAAAAAGTGTAAGGATCTTTGTTTTCACCAAACTGCAAATCTATTCTTCTCTCACTCTCTAGGTGTCACTGTTGTACTACTCAATGTTTTTAAAGTTTCCATCACAAGTGCTGATATAATTCATTGTGAATTAATTTTCATTGACTGGTCGTTTGTAATTTTTAAGCAGCATTGCTCCACACAGTGCAGAACGCAGAAGAGCTAAGGCCAGACCACAATTACATAACAATTGTTTCTGCTGTAAATAAATGCTGAGAAATCAGTCCATGTGTCAGCATTGTCTGTGTCCCAGTTCCACCCGATTCATTTGCACGTGTTGACATGTCAAACCAAAGCACATAAAAAGTGTGACTTGGCTCAAGTCTATCAGCTATTTAGATGATAAGCCAATCACTGTGTGTATTTATAACATCTCCTGCTCGATAAGGCCTGCTGAGTCAAAGGAAGAGACCTCATTACTGGACCGGGTTGTGAACTACATAAACTTTGATTATCTGACAATTTCACAGCTCTGTGATTAATTAACACACATAAAGATTACAGGTATCCAAATAGATTATAATATCCATAATGAGGGACAGCTCATAAGCTGTGATGTAAGTGTTATGATTTTACTAGTGACCCTGCCATCCCTGACCTTTGGCCTGATAACCACAGATGCCCTTGAATAAAAGTTAGCTGTATGAAAAATGCCTTGCAACACTGCATTTTCTAGCCTCTGGATCATCCCAGCAGACCAGCGCGGTTAGTGCCTGGTCACAGCCGGGTCTCCAAGAGTGTTTTTCCTGACATGCTGTCCCAAGTGTGCAATGCTTTGTCATGCAAGATGGGCAAGTACATCTATAACTCAAAACACAGCCTTTTTAAACGTAATTAAACCAAAATGAAAGACGACATGAATGACCTTATATAATGCAGCATGCTTTGAAATGAAAATAAAACAACTGAATTTTGACAACTCCATAGCTTGGATGTCTTAGTGGTCTTTACCACTTTTGTGCGACTGCACATGCAATCATAGTAGATCACCCAGAACATAACTACTTTTAGGACATAACTTATTTTTTTAGCTCGCTGACGTAATTAAGTGCTCATTATTCATGATCTTAGCAGATCAGGTCTTAAGTGTTTTCCTACCTGCCATTTATGTCTGAGTTCAAGGTGAATACTGAGATTTTATACTTACGAATCCAAGCAGAGAATGAGAGTCATGAATCTGATTTGTCTTTTCCTTAGTAGGTCCAGCACACTGTGCTTTTCTTTAGGTTTTGTTTTTGTCTCAGTCACCTGCAAAACACACAAATGCACAAAGTCTCACCTTCTGCTTTATTTTACCTCATCTTTTAGGACAAACAAAAATAATATTTTGAAGAGAAATCAATAAATGTTAAGCAAATTAAGCAATAAAATTTAGATTCTCCAAACATATTTCATGAATAATGAAAGACAATGAATCTACAGTAGGATATATTCAGGAAAGACTTGTTTCAACTGTTCCTTTTCTTAAGCTAACAGAGATAACTACTAAAGTCACTGGGAGGAGTTTTTCAAAGAATTTGCCTTAAAAAAAAAAACGGGAAATCCGTGACTCAGATTAAAGAAGTTTGTACGTCTTGGTTGTTTTTGAAACCAATCAAAGCAGACACAATTTTTTTGAGGAGATATTCTTTTCTTGTCTATGACAGAAAATGAGAAAAATCCATTGGAGCTTTACTGTTTCTTGTTCATGATATAAACCTAACACTTAGTGTTTGTTGATGTGTTTTATAAACCATCACCTTGGGATGCATCTTCGCAAAACTTTTGTTCTTCTACGAGGTTGAAGTCAGAGATATCTTACACTGTAACCTTGGAAGACAACCATCGGAGCCTGAACTTTGTTCCACTTAGCCGCCTTCCTCACTATGGCCTCCGCCTCCTCCACTCTTCCCTGAGTGAGCAGCCACCGAGGAGACTCAGGTATGAACCTGCCTCACAAGTACACAAAGGGAATAAATCTTTAGTGCATGGATGATGAGTTTGTACAATGTGTGAAAATGGCTCACTAGCCCTTTTCAGTGCAGACTGGACATTTTGTAAACCCTCTCTGGACAAATTTGACTGAAACTGCCCTCTTTGGTGTCAAACTTGCACTTAAGGAACTTTCTGAGGGCCAAAACAAATGTTAAAGTGCCCTCCTGGTTGGTGAACCTCACTGATCTGCCCCTTTGGATGGTTAAAAATGATAAACTGCCCTCCTGGGAACCAAAACACATGCCAAAGTGCTCTTTTGGGAACCAAAACATGTGCTTACGTGCCATCTTGGGAGCCAAAACATGCACGCTTAACTCCCTTCTCAGGAGCCAATCACTTGCTGAAGTGCCCTCTTAGAAGCCAAAATAAATTGCCTGGTGCCAAACTTAGGCCAAAGTTCCTTCAGGGTCAAAACGTGCAAAAATGCCTTATTGGTGGCCAACATGTGTGTGACAATTTCCTTTGGGGAGCCAAAGTTAGTTCCAAAGTGCCACTTTGGGAGCCAAAATACGCTGTATAAGTGCCTTTTTTTCTTTCACCCCTGCCCTTCAAAATGTCCACACTCACCACCAATGTGTAGTTCAAAATAGAGCATTCTTTCTTATAACAAATGTACCTTACCACCAGAAGGGGATGTAGGCCAAGCAAGGTACTGACATCGCCAAGAGAAGGGATTTCCAGTCCCTCAAAAAGTAAGCAAAGAGGGGCAGTAACATGTAGCCAAGGGCGAAGCCTAGACATGTTCCCAAAGATGAGTAAAGGAGTCGCACGTTTCCAGTGAAAATCTCCGCCCCTGCAGAGCCAAGACAAATAAAAAAGGGTCTTGTGGTAAAAGCAATACAGCTTTGGAGTTTTTCAATGTGTTGAAAATCTGACGAATAAGTGATACTGTTATGATATTATTTATAGAATGAGATGTTTATATATACCCAGCACTAAAGCACCTACAAAGTTGGACATTTGTCCCAACCCGTTGAAGAAGAGGAGGATGGTGAACATGGACCATGAAACAGAGAAGACTTGAATAAAGGTAAAAATTGTCTGAATAGCCATGGTTGCAAAAAGAACTGGTTTTCTTCCAAATCTAGTGAGAAAAAAAAAAAGGAAAAAAAAAAAACAGGTTAGAAAATAAAAGTGTTGTGCAAAAGCCAAACAGTTTCAACTTTTCAAATACAGCAACATTCTCAGCACATTTCAATCAATAAATGCAGGGTGAAATATGGTGATGTTTTAATTTAATGGTAGAAGATTTGTATCACTTCTGAAAACAAACAGCTTTGTAGCATCAAACACATTCATGCTGCGTTGTAGTAACACAAAATACTGTCCAGAAGCTGAGTATATACATGACAGATGCTGTGTTTCATTGTTGTTTTAGTACCTGTCAGAGAGCTGTCCACAGAAGAAGGATCCAAAAACAACTCCAACGAAGAAAACTGTGGAGGTGAAAGGCTGCTTCCACTGGTCACTGCAGACCAGGTCAAACTGAAAGACCAAAAACACAAACGAGTGAGCTGAAGAAAAATGATCAGAGTGAGGGAAATAAATGTTAATATACTGGTCATCTTTTGAGTGAGGACATCCATTTCAAACACTATCTCTTTTTTAAAGTGATTTATTTTGTAAAATTTTTCACAATGTGACACTAAGAATATGGACTCAACTGAATTAGGTCATATTCAAATATTTCCTCTGTTCAGATTCGGATGGGTGGCATGCCAAACTACTCTCCGAGGGGGCGGATTAGTTGTGGCTGGCAAACTAAGGGGGCACTTCATTGTGTGTTTTGGCTTGGAAGATGGCAGTTTAGCACAAGTTTGGCTCCTAAAAGGACTCTTTAGTCTATTTTGGCTCCCAGGAAGGGGAATGTGGGTGTGTTTTGGCTCCCAAGAGGACAGTTTAGTGCACTTTTGGCTCCAAGAGGACACTTTTGTATGCTTTTTGGTTCCTGACCAGCACTTATGTGTATTTCTGGTTCCTGAGAGGGCACTTCTGCACGATTTGGCTCCCAAGAGGGTACTTAAGCATGTTTTTGCTCCAAGGAAGACGCTTCAGCACAATCTTTTTCTCTAACAACGGCACTTTGGCATAGGTTTTTGCTCAAAAAAGGGCCCTTTGAAATCTTTTGGATCCTATAAGGGGATTATTGAGAATATGTTCCAATAAGAGGCGTAAGGCAGCTTGGTGCAAATTTTGGCTCCAAGAGGACACAGGATTTTTGGTTCACACTTCAGTGTATTTTTGGCTCCTGAGAGGGCATTTCTGCAGGTTTTTGTTCTTAAGAAGGCACCCCAGCACAAGTTTTTTTCTCTCAAAAGAGCACTTTAGCACTTGTTTTGGCTCACAAAAGGACACTTTAGATGTGCGTTGCTCCCATTGACTGTATATGGAATGGACAGCATGCTTCCGCCTGTCACCGTTCTACGTTTTTGAAGCCAAAAAAAAACCAGTTTCTCTAGCCGCCATTGTGCAGCCAGAGTCTGCGCAGTAGAGAATTTCCGGTGGAGCCAAGTAAAAAAGAGAAATAAAAGTATTAATTTCTTCTTCTTCAGAGGGTTTAGTCTCCTTTTGGCTCTTTCCCGAAGTTTCTTATATCCCCCGTAAAAACTACACACGAACGGCAGCTGTCAACTATCGTAAAATGAAACTTATATCGTGGTTTTTGGCGTCCAATAACTAATGAGAAACTAACTTCTCAGAAAAAAAAACACCCGAACACCATGCAACCAGATGACATCATCATACTACCTTAGTGTAAAGATGAGAGAAATGTTTCTACGAGGTATCGTAATTTTTTAAAGTTTTCTCAGCTCATATCTGGAATACATGGGGAGGCGGGGCTTATGACCTATACTGCAGCCAGACACCAGGGGGCGGGGCTTATGACCTATACTGCAGCCAGACACCAGGGGTCGGGGCATCTGCTGGAGGCTTCAGTTTGAGCAGAACGTCGTAACGTCCACTCATTATACAGTCTATGGTTGCTCCCAAGACAGGACACTTGGGCACTTCTGGCTTCTGAAGGCGCACTTAAGCACGATTTTGACTCCCAAGAGGGCACTTAAGCGCAAGATTTGGCTCCTCAGAGTGCCAGTTCAGGAAATGATACGGCTCCTGGGAGGCACTTTTGTGTATTATGGGCCCAAGGGGACACTCAAGCAAATGTTATGGCTTTCAAGAGGGCACTGTGGTGTGTGTTTTGGCTCCAAGGGGGACAATTTATCATGTTTCAACCATGTAGTTTTCCAACCAGGTGGGCACTTTAGCATGTGCCGTGGCTCCCAAACACGGTATAACAGAGAGACAAAAATCCCCTTCAGATTGAGTGTGCATTACGCTCCCATGCAAGAAGTGTAATTCAAAAACTGAGATGAATCAGTGACAGGCAGATCTCATAGTATTGATGCAAAATAATGAAACTGATGAGACTGATGAAAATGTGCTGCTGTCTGTGAGTTTTGCAGTAAAGCTATTAGTAAGCTGTGATGACAGACAACGGGTGTGTAAGGCAGAGTGGAGCTCATGTAGGAAAGCCCTGCCCTCAGTGAACAAAAGACATTCAGAGTAAAAGACACACAGACACAAATTGGAAGGTGGATGATTCTGTACACAGAAAGTCATGTAAGTTTAGCACTCACCTCAGAGACAATAGTTGACTGATAGATATCTCTGCTGTAACTCCACCCATCCACACAACCCTCCTGCTCCAGCTCAGTGATATTGACGTCTCTACCCGGTACGATTCCCTGAGCTGAGAGATTCCTGACAACATCCAGCCGGTATCTGCTACAGCTGCTTAGCTCCCGCTTCCCATTCACCATCTTACAGTCACAACAAAAGACTTCATGAGCTTTACTGGACATTTCATGGTGAAGTTCTCTTTTCTCGGCACAAAACATAACAAAGCCGTGTCATACAGGCTGGAGGGTTTCGTTTCCTTAAGAGAGAGTTTGTAGACCAAACACACTCCGTCTAGATAAACCTGTGGATAAACATCAGCTCAGCCAGTTTGGCCTCTTTCACTTGTGCGTGGTTGGTTTTACAAAAAGGCTGACAGCCTCCTTGGACAAGTAGAGACAACAATTGGTATCATTTGATCCATGATGAGTTTGAAATTTTAATACTTTGTCAATGGGTGGAATAGGGTGTGTAACTACTACACTGAAAGGCAAATAATGACATGAATATGATGTTGTAGATGACAAAACTCCTTAAAACTCAGCAGATTGTGGTGTAAAATGAATGCAAGAGCTGTGAAATCTCACCTTAAATGGTATGATGTTTTGATGCCAGTCTTCAGTCAGGTTAACCCCAGGAATAAAGCAGTGGTGACTTGGTATGTCATTCAGAAATACGAGTGTAAAAGCACCAAATCCATTAGGCATGATGCTGGCACAGAGCAGGAAGAAGACAACCAGCTGGAACGGTCCCCATTGACCCAGAAAAGCGATGCTTTCAGCATAATTCTTCATGGTCAAACCTTTGGAGGATGTTTCTTTCCTATATTCCTGCTACAGTGATCTTCACTATTATGTACGAAATGCTTGTTCTCTTTCCTCTTCATAGAGCTCTCAGTGGAAAAACCTGTAAGGCTTCAAGGACGTGCCCTCACCACCGGCCGGTCCCAGCCCAAAAGAGAAAAAAAAACACCTCTGTGTTACTTTCTTTATTTACACAAACCCACAAGAGCAACTAAAAGGTCTCTGAAACTCAGTAATTCTGTTGTTTTTTTATATCACAGAGTCACTAATATAATATTTTTTGTGAATATTTATCACAGCATTACTGCAAAGTTGTATCCTAGGGTTGTTTGGGAGACAGCTGATAGAGTTTTACAGCACTGAGGAGCCAAAAACACAGGCTCCATAATGTTTATGTACATTTTGAATATTTGAACAAAAACTTGAACTCCTCTGTCAAATAAGTAAACACCTCCAGGGCTTCTGTGTAACAATGAAGATACACGTGAAAACATTTTTTTTAAAACTTCTTTGCTTTTAATTTTTGGTGTTTCGCAATAATAATGGAAGAGAATTTACCCCATGAGATAAATTTAAAAAAAAGCATTAGACTCAGGTGGAAAAAATAATACACCAGAACTCATACACCTGGAGGGTAGATGGATTAAACCATTCTACACAAACAAATTAAATCACAAATCAAGTTTGTCCAGTTTCCAAGCTCGGAAAACTTTGTAAGTTTGTAGCGAACTTTAGTAGCCGGTAGGGCTGAACAAAAAGATCTTGACAGACCACAGCAAGTGTTTTTAAGTTGCGATCTGGTGGATTTTAAGATCACTGATTCGTTCATTTCGCTGTCAATCAAAAAGGGATTCCGCCTCAGACAGATCATCCAATCATCATAAAGAAGCCGAGTGTCAGGCCCCGCCCACTGCCCACAGATCCCCATAGAAGCTGAGCTTCCGATGGGCGGGACAAAACTCAGTATTTATCCAATGACCGTCGAGTTTCGCGTAGTGGAACAACCATAGACTGTATAAAACATGGACGTAGTCTCCGTGATGTCACCTGTCTGTTACTGCAGCTCCGTTTTGAGGCGAAACGACGGGCGCGGCCAAATTGGAAATGGGACGAGTGACGAGTGCCCAAACTCACAGCCATTGGGCGCCCGTCAGTCACGTGATCTGAGCTGTGGCTCTGATTGGGTAAGCTCTCGATCCTAATATCTTCCAAACAGCCGAGTTAGAAAAAAATTCACCCCCCTCACAGTGTGTGCCTTTAGCGAAATTAGCGATCCAGACGGGGGACAGAGTTTGTACCAGGCTTTAAATACGCTAATTTCGGCTCTGAAAATGGCCTTTTTCCCATCTGCTTGTACAGAACTTCCGGTGCTTCTGGAGCCAGCCTCAAGTGGTCACTGGAGGAACAGCAGCTTTTTTAGCACTTCCGCGTTGTCTCATTTTTTCAGACCGGAGGTTGCCGCTTGGGAACAACCCACTTCATGCTCCCCCATTGAATTCTGTAGAAGCTCAGCTCTGAAAGCTCTGGAGCTGCGGGGACAAATGAAAATGAAGTTGTGTCTGTTTCCTGTGATAAGTCGCTGATTCTGAGCAAAAGATGAACGCGTTCTAGCGCACAAATAGTCAGTGAAATGTACACACAGCGGTACATAGTTCACCACTGTTTTTTTTTTTCCATTTTAGGGGAAGCTGAGCTCCCTTTGCAGTTTCAGAGTAATCACCACTTCACTGTTTAAAGCCTGTTTACCGATGACATAGGGGCGCGAAACGAGTCTCCTTCAACTCCAAAGAGCTGTTAAAAACCATTAGAAGTCCAACGCTGTCTGAAGCATTTTTGATCAGGAAATGATCAAGAAAAGAATATAACAACACGAAACCAAAAAGATACCTACTCATACCAGGTTCTTATTATCAGAGGAACTGCTTTGCACAGGGATTAAAAACATCTCCTTCGCATTTATTACGAACTATCAGAGGTCTCAGGTGAAACTAGTCCTGTGCAAACAGGAGGTTAGATGCATTTTAATATAGCCTTACTTTTAGTAGTCGTCATCATCCCCAGCACCTCTCAAAAATATTTGCAAATAATTATTGCAAAATGATTAATGATTAACCCCCCCCTTTCAAAACAAACTGACACCCTTGGGCTAAGGTGTGGTTTGGTGAATGAGATTAAAAGTGTAATGTGATGATTCTGTTGTCGTGTAGGGTTCATGGTTCTTGTTACATTCTTGTTCAGTGTATTTCCGTGTTCCGGTTAAATGTTTCTCCAGAAATTTTTACGAGTTTTTCTTGTTGTGATTTTCCTGTGTATCTTCTGTTCATTTTGTTCAGCTTTCCTATGTTTCTTAGTTATTCTTCTTGTGTTATCCTTGTGTTTCACTTTGTACTTGCTCCTTGTGTTTTACCTCCTTGTCTTGAGTTTCCCTCCTGTGTGATTGCTCCTAATGTGTTTCACCTGCGTCTCATGTCACACCTGTTTTTGATTAGTGCTTTGTCCATTTAGTCCCTGTCTTGAGGTTCTTGCGTCAAAGTCCTGTGCCTTTTGAGATTTTGGATTCTTTTTTGTGGACTTTTAAGTTTTTTTAATCAACATCTTTTCATTTCAAATCTGCAGTTGGGTCCTTTACACACTCTTTGTGACATGTAAAGTGCTTGGAGAAGTCAGAAAGACTAGGAAAGCACTGCATAAGCACCGGAGAGTGAACCCCAAGTTACTCCTGCTGTTGTTCAGCCATATGTGAATGTGTAGGAATATGATTAGTGCTTTGAGTGGTCAAAAAGACTAGAAACCAGAGGTGGGAGTTGGTAACTTGTGCAAATCACAAGCAAATCTCACGTCATAACCTTCAAGTCATACAAAATTCTGATGAATTTCACTCAAGACTTATACACCAGGTAGCTTTCTAATAGCTGTAACAGCGAGCTAAAAGCCACATACACTTTCTTACCTTTCTTTGCGGGTTTTGAACTGGTGAACAGAGTTGGATGTTGTGGTGGTTGTGTCACTGATTTTTGAGCTGCCTACTTGGGATACCGCTATTTTCTTCATTACAACGTCAGTGACAACATGATCCTTGAACACAAATCTAATTATAGAAGGCACTGCTGCCTTCATGACAGCTACTCCTGTTTGATCACTGTTTGTCTGTGCTGTGTGCTGCTTATGAAATCACACGTTTCAAAATAAAATATAATCTAACTTAAAATAAAGCATCCAAAGACTGAAATTATAGAAGTAAAGTACTTTTGAATCATCTGTCTTAAGTCTTAGTCAAGTGTAAAGTCATGAAGCGCAAATTGAGGTCAAGTCAAGTCTTTTATTAGTGTTAGATAAGCAAGTCGGGTGACTGGAGTCCTCCACCTCTGCTAGGAATGTCCCGTTTGAGTACAACACAAAAAGCATCTACCTGTGACCTGATCTTTTAAAATCAACCCTGTAAGGACAAATAGGCATGAATATGCTTAAATGTTTGTCTCAAACTAGAATTTGTTGTTAAAAGACATAACGAATTGGTTTTTCTTTAATAAATACAGTTTAAAACACAGTTTCTATCCTTCGGGCGCAGTCATTGATTTACTGCCGCAATGCATTCTGGGTTGATGACGTAGATTGGTTGCTTGGTGCCGAGCATCTGGATTTGGCCGTTTACTCACTACTAGTCGCCGTAAGTCACTAGGTTTGAGGAGGGAAAAAAACATAATAATGCCACATGTGGCTGCTTTTGGGTGAACTTTTCAGTCCAAAGGAAACAAGGAGACTGATGTTTGTCTGCACAGCTTCCCAAAAGACAAGAAAAGAAGGAAGTTGTGGGAAATCACTTGTGGGCGTAAACAACCTCCGATGGAGCCGCGGCTATGTTCTGACCACTTCTCCCCAGAAGCATTTGCTGCATTTAGCCGGCCCATGCTGATGAAAGAGCTGACAGGTGTGGGTCATTATAAACAGAGACTAAAGCCAAATGCTGTGCCGACTATTTTCCAACACAAACCCACAAAACTTCCTCTGGAAACCACTGAAGTCCGCTCCAGGACTTATATGATCCTGTATGAGATCCAGCCCGGTGCAATCATATGACGTCACTACCCAGACGTCATTGCGGCGTAAACAACAATGGCGGCCTAAAGGTGAAAATATTTTTTTCAAATTTTAAACAAACTAAGATATTTTGAGAGATTTTATTATGGTTCTTATGTAGCTGGTAAAAACACTGATCATTTAGGAAAATGACGTTCTGGTAGCCAGGGTTCCTTTTAGGTTGAAGCGTGTCAGGGCAGACTCACTGTGTGAGACACCATGAACTAAATTTCAAGTACAGTTCCCCGCAGGATGATACTGACAGACTGGTTTTACAGTTGTTAAGCAAACCACAAATATTATGACATTCAGCACCATTCAATGAGTTAACTTAGATAACTTTTAATTACTGGCCTAGTGCTTCCCATTGACACTGCCTATGTACTGGCTGCTTCTAGTGTCTTACTATAATTAAAAACATTTCCTAAACACACCCAAGAGGTGAAGTGTAGAGACTTGTGTTACCTGAGGTGGCTCATGTCACTAAAGGCCCCAAGAGCTTAACTGTCATTCAGAATAATTATACCCTAAAGATGAGGTGAGATTAAGGACTCTGCCAAGTTTAAATGTCAGGATTAAACCCCCTCAAACAGTTTTGAGTCTAAATCTTTAACTGCTGTTGTATGAGCTATTTGAGTGCCAACCAATTCAAAATGGGTTGTTTTGAGTATAGGGACAGGCAAATAAAAAAGTCACACCCCACGTGAGCTACAGAACATTTCAGAGTATAAAAATGTGAGACCTATTAAAAATCAGATTTAATAACACTGTTAGGAATCAATAAAACCCATCTGAGCTTGTAGGAGGACTCAAACGCAGGAGTCAGTAAGGTCCCAAACAGAAGTATTCATTCAGAAAAATCAGTGATCAGCAGTGAGGGAGAAGCTTGACAGGAATTTAAAAAAAGAAGAGACACAAATTAACAGGAGAAAAAAAAGCAGGGAGTAGTTCAGAAAGAACAAGGTGACAAAAAAAAAACGTGCTGGTCCTGATAGTCCTGCAGAGACAGAGATGGAAATTTACGTCCTTAACCCCTGTAAACCCAACTGTGCACCAGTGACATGTGCATAAATTTTGTAAGGTAGAGGCAAAAGGAAAAAGGCACAAACAGTGAATATTTTGGCTCCCAGGAGGGCAGTTTATTATATTTAAACCAGCCAAAGGAGCAGATTAATATGGTTTGCCAGCAGGTCGGCACTTTAGCATTTGTTTTGGCTCCGAAGAGTGGGTCACTTAAGCGTGTATTTAGGCCTCTTTGTGACCCACATATGCCATAAACTGGATTTCAACATCCGATAAATGTATTCAATGCAACAAACTTTAAATGAAATTAGAGATGTTGTTTGAAATGTGGAGGTGATGCTTCAGTCTACCGACATGTACAATCTAGGTAAACCAGCAGATGCTGCTGTTTCGCTTGTATGTGCGGCAGCAAGTTCAACAAGTGGAAGAGCAGTGAGTCTTTTTACACACAATGCAGCTTGGAGTGAGAAAATCAGAAACTAAAATTATGGGGAAGAATTATGTTGAAGGTCGAGAACAAATAAATGTTACACTCAAAAAACAAAAATGTGATTTAGTAAAATATTATAATGCAGAAGAGGGACTGATAGAGAGAGTCCAGGTGGAAATGGCAGCATGGTAGTTGATCTCAGCCTGTAGACACATTGTGTGTTTGCTTTTGCTTTTGCTACGTGGTTTTTGGCTTACATGCAACAAGCAGACCCTGGTACAGTTTATAAGAGGTGTGAAAGGAGTGGACAGCAACAGCAGGAAGTGGTTTGAAGCACATTTTATCATGCATACAAATAAAAACAAGCTCTTCAAACCAGGAAAACACTGAGGTGCAATATGGTTAACACTACCTCATGAAGCGCGTCTGTGTAACAAAGACAACACGGTCACATGTCCTTTTCTTTCATACTAACTCAAGAACAACATGCCGGACATCTCACCTCACTTGCTGTTTATATTAGGCGTTTCCCTGTGAAACACTCATATCATATAAAAACCAGAGGAACAGTAGAAGTCAAAAGATTGTACAAATTTGATGCTGCTCCATTGTTTATGCAGTGAATAAGGGTGTTTTCTTTTCTGGCTAGTTGATGAGCTGTTTACTAATTCTTTGGGACAATACTGACACAAATGCAGGCCTACAACTGTAACAGTTCACCAACCATCTTATCATTTTACAACCAACAAGTTCTGAGATCATTTAAAAACTCTGTGACACTGAGCATGTGTGTGCATTTTTGTCCTAATCCAACATTTAAAAGTTGCACAGGTTTGCATGTTGGTGAAAAAATTGTCAACCTTTCTATATAGAAGTTAAAAGCTGGAGCTCAGCAAAAAAGGAAGTGTTGCATATGGAAATGCTGAAGCCTACTAAAATTAGTTAATTTTGAATTTTAAAATTTTATTTCCCGTGTATCAGAACACTAAGGGGAAATGAAGTAAAGGTAAATGAAAATATGTCTTTTTATTTTTATTTTTTTTCCTTTTTGCTTGCAACAATTTATTTGTGCTGAATGCACAGAAGAAATGAAATAAACCTCACTCTGGCTCATTTCAGAGGAGCTACAAAGGTGACTGTAAACTTTGCAGGCCGTGACTTTCAGTGGTCGTTCCCCCACATGATTTGCCTCTAAGACCGTTTTGTAGCGCAGTGGTTACTAAGTAAAACAAAGAAGGTGATTCTAAAATAAAACATTTTCCAAAGCGTGTGAGAAACAGGAAATTGTTGTGTCTACGTGTGGCAGTTGAAGAATACAGATTATCTTCATACATGTGTTGTATACTTACAGATAGACAGATCAAATAATGGCAGGTCCACCTGTTGTGACCACTCTTTTCTTCTCATTTGAAGACAAAACCTAAGTAGGAGGGGGGGTAATATAATAAATTGTGCACACATTGTATTTGATACTAAATCATTAGTATAAAATACTTTTTTAAATAAAACAAGAGCAGAAGATGGGATGGAAACACATTTTTGCCAGTTACAAAGATAACAATGAACACTTTGCTTTGTTGGGATTTCCTTCTTTCTTTCTTTTTTGCCTGTTTTTTTTTGGTCATAATTTTGATTGAAAATGCAAAAATATGTCATTAAAAAGTCAAAACTGTGAGTTAAAAAGCCATAACTATGAGATAAAAATTGAAACTGTCTGATAAAAGCCATATCAATAAGAAGGAAGAAACTTTCCTGATTAGTACCTTTACTTTAGAGAGAGCTCTAATTGCTGCTCAGTATCAGAGAAATGGATTGGGGGTGTAATAAGATTTACTTCAAATGAGGCTATACTACAAATGAAACATCTTTGCTTCGCGTATTTGCACAAGATAGTGCTGAGCAAACCCAGCCTCGGAAGGATTTTAAGGAAGGAGCTCGAGAGAGAGAGGGGATGCAGGAACTACGATGTCAGTTGGAACACATGAATCCTGTAATTTCAACTTTTTATCTCATGATTATGACTTTTTATATTATAACTATGATGTTAACGGAGGGACCCAGTCTGGTTCTGAACTCAATGTTCAAATGTTTAACTAATGTTTATTAGTGTGCATCTGCAAAAATTAATCAGTCCAGAAGCTTTTTTTTTTTTTTTTTTTTAGCAATTATTCACAAAGCTATGAAACACTAAGTTGTTAACTGCCAAGTTGTGGTTTACAGCACTAAAAACGGCTCACATGAGTTCACAAGTTCATGCAACAGAAGCACAAGAAGAGTTGACACCAATCACCTGT
The DNA here is from genome assembly GCA_008086565.1 of Thalassoma bifasciatum. Lineage (NCBI taxonomy): Eukaryota > Metazoa > Chordata > Actinopteri > Labriformes > Labridae > Thalassoma > Thalassoma bifasciatum. The sequence goes on along the minus strand of RPOG01002609.1, from coordinate 40,721 downwards.
CAGTGGGAAGCACTGATCAGTCTGAAGTAACTCTGAAGATATCACAGGACTGTTAAGACACCAGAGGCTGCAGAGGATTTGTTTGATATAGGACTGAAACTTCAGAAAATCTGCAGGTAAATATGATATTTCTTTGAATTTAATGTCTTTTAATTGCATGAAGGCAAAATCCATGTTCAAATATTTAGATTCAATGTCTTTAAGCTTTTTTGAAAATACATTTTAACCAGGTTAGTGCCCCATTATGTAACAATGGCATTAATTCTCACTTCATTTTTGATAATCTCCCGCATCTTGTGACAAAAATCTTGAATGCGATATGTAATAAACTTTGTTGCTTTATGTAACAAGTATTTACATATAGCAACAGTTATTAGCAAATGTGGGTGTTTCACTTTTTTTTATCAAGAAAATCCAAGAACTTCATGTAATACATAATAAACAACCAAAATAAATGTCTTAAATTGAAAAAAAAAAAAACATTATGGTATCATTACGTGATAAAAAGCAGACAAAACATGTTGATAAACTTGCATTTGCACAGTTGAAGTTATGCTTGTAATGAAGCCGAGGATTTGTTCCTTGAGATGATTTATGTCTCATGTCTTCACCTGATACACCATGGCCTTCAAATGATGCCAAACATAATCAAATGCATCTTATATGGTATCTGAAACATGCAAAAATTTACATTTTACATTTTTCCATGTATGGAAACTTATGGTCCACCCTATTTCATATTTTCGCACACATACACATAATAAATATAAATGATAAGGCAATCCAAAGAGAATTAAAAAAAGTCATGCACTGGAATCAAATACATTTCATGAAATTTAAATACAGTTAAATGGTAAAATTACATAAAAGTAAGTCTATAAACCTGAGTTTTAAGAGGAGATTTAAAATATTTTACTGACTACTGGCCTCATTATTGCAGAAGGTTGTTTCAAAGTCTGTTGACCATTGTGAGAAACGCTTCATCCCACTTTTGCTGGTTTGTTATATAATGCACCAAATTCCTACTTTTTTTTTTTTTTTTTTTTTTAAGTGAAACATCTGCATTTTTTGATTATTGATGAAATCTGTAAGAATGTATAACAAAAAGAAGAAAGGTGAATTATATATTGAGAATATGTTGCAAAATGTAGCATTATTACATAATTTGTTATTTGTTATTAACATAACCCGATAATTCTCATTCATGTTTTATTCATGTGCAACAGCAGAAGAAAATGAAGTCCATCCACCTGATCATCACTGCTCTAGCAGTCACTGCATTAGCTCAAGGTACACTTCCATTGAAAAAGACTGTGGTGTGGACAATAATTATGAAGAAATTATAAAATACATTTTAAAAGTTGATTAGTTTAAGAGTGCACTTGAAAGTTTTTTTCCCCCATTTTCTTTTCAGACTCTACTGAATGCAGTTTCTCTACAGCTTTAGGAGATCAGTGGTGCTCTGTAGCCGTTGGAAAAATGTTGAGTTTTCAACTGACAGTCAGCGCAAATAGTACAATGAGCCTAAAAAAGGACAACCAATACTTTATCTTACAAATTAAAAAAAATAAAATTGAATGTCCGCATGAAGAATATGCCAACCAAGCCAAACTCTTCAACAATGGAACATTAACTCTGGGGAAAGCAAAGAAGAAACACTCTGGAGATTACACGTTGGAGGAACACAGTTTCAGTGGGAATTTCATAAGAAGATTGACTGTGCACATGGGTGTTATAGGTAGGTAAATTTTATATAATCTTTTTAAGTCTGATATTCATCAAAAGGTGATGATAAGTACATATATAAATAAAATTAACAAGAAATAAAGTTGTGAGGCACATATAAACATATGTGTACAATGCAGATAGATCATTTAAAAACTGCAAGAGTCTATTGAAATTTACAGTATATTATATGATATGTTTACATACTTGAATTTATCCAAACAATCATCAGCTTTGGTTAAACAGAGATTTTAAAAAAGTCTTTTGGTCCTCGATGTCATTAAAAAATTATTAAGGTTGTGCTCTGTGATTCATATACAGCTATAACACAGAGCAATTTATGAAAATCATGTAATGATTTATAAACATAAATTTAAAATTTCGATTTCTTAATGGGTAGCGCTACAGCCTCGCTGCAAGAAAAAAGTCACTGGTTCGATTCCCTGTTCGGGCATGGTTGGCCTTTCTGTGTGGAGTTTGCATGTTCTCCCTGTGCATGCGTGGGTTCTCTCCGGGTACTCCGGCTTCCTCCCACAGACCAAAAACATGCCCACATTAGGTTAATTGGTTATTCTAAATTGCCCGTAGGTGTGAGTGTGTGCGTGGATGATTGTTTGTTTCTATGTTAGCCCTGCGATTGACTGGCCACCGGTCTAGGCCTCTCGCCCAATGACAGCTGGGATAGGCTCCTGCCACCCGCGACCCTGGACAGGATAGACGGTTAAGACAATGGATGGATTTATTTATATTTTGTCCATATCTACAAATGTACTCTAACTACTTAACACTAGGTATAGGAAACTGTGGCTGAATAGAGCACAGACTTAATAACCCCTCTTAATTCTTTAGTGTTTACTTAATATATCATGTCACTGTTTTTCTCTTCCAGCTCCAGTGTCAAAACCTGTCCTGTCTCAGGTGTGTTTGTCCCCAGAGCAGATGAACATCAGCTGCTCTGCTAAAGGAGAGGAAGTCAAGTTTATTTTAACTTGGTATGAAGTCGTACTCCTGCAAACAAGTGACCCCAGTCTACCCCTGAACAGCAAGAAAGTGAACATGCAGCCCCTGTCCTGGACTAAAACTGTGCGAGATAAATGTAATGTTACAAAACTTGCAGTCAGTTTACCCAGTGAGCTGACCGGGAACCTGAAGTGTTGTGTTCGGAACAACGTCAGCAGAGAGGAAACAGTTATTCACCTGGTTAGCTGCAAAGGTACAGTAATTTACACCACAACTACCCAAAGATTCCAAATGCTGACTTAAATTATGTATATATTGTCAGCCGGCTCCATCTTGATGTGTTCAGTTAGTTGTAAGCGATAATTTTAGGATAAACTTCAATTATTTAGAGTGGAGTCATCTTTAGTCTTACATTAAGGCTACTGATGGACTCAAAAAAGAAAAACTAACTTTAACTTAATTCACCAACTTGTTTCATATAAATGTGTTGAGTTAGTTGAAAGTTAGTTGATAGATGAAATCTTAAATTCAACTGAGTCTGAGTCTAAAAAAAAGAAACATTGACTTTAATTAAATTTGTTATTTCAACTGGTTCCATGTCCATATTAGGTTGGTTGAAAGAAAGAAATCTAGGATCAACTATGTTGAACTCTAAATTATTTTTTTCAACAAATTCAGTCTAATAAGATTAAACCACTTGACAGAACATACAAGATAAGATAATTGCTTTCTTTATCCCACAACGGGGAAATTTACATAATTGATTAAATTCAGTGCTTTATTGTTTTCAAGAGTGGGAAGTGAGGTATGAATCTACAAGACCTCAGCTGTACATACACATTGGTTCAATTTAGTGAAACAGTTATTCGCCTGGTTAGCTGCAAAGGTACAGAAATTAAAACCATAATAACCACAGCCGCACTCATCTTAACCTTTCCACACAGTTACTCATGGGATGTTACCTATCAGTCTATTTTTTAAAGGGACCCTACTTTCTGAAAATGCTTTGGAATTTTTGTGCTTTGGTTTATTTTTTAGGTTCTACGTCATCCTTTCTCTTTGTCGCTGTGATAGTAAGTGTGTTGGCTGTTCTTCTCCTCGTTGCTTTGGGCTGTGGTTTCATCATTTGGCAAAGGAAACAAAAACCCTCGGCTGTTTCCCAGGGTAAGTCCAAAATTGTTGAAACTGATTTCAAGAGATTGAAAGAAACTACTTCAGAAGATCTAAAAGAAAAACTTTCTCTCTGTTCATTGAATTCTTAATCTATATCTTGTTTTTTTAGAAGAGAGCCAAGATGAAATCATCTATTCAGACGTGAGAGTGGCACAAATGAGAGGGAAAACTGAACCCAGCCAATATCAATTCTAGTTCCTCAGAGTTTCACACACTGAGCAGTTATGTCAAAAGTGATGGTGGTCTTATAACTAAAACTGGGTGATCTGAACTACAGGTTTTTGAATCATAAAACCTTTGACCACATCAATACTGCATCATGCTTCATTTTTACCGCAAACTTTATTTCCTTCATTTTATTTACATGGATTTGACTCATAATGTGAATGTGCTTCTTTTTTTTATCACTGTTGTAATTTTGTGGTAGCTCAAAGAATTTCTGACAGGTGTGTTTTCTAGTTTGTTGTCTATTAAAGTTATTTGTAAAGATTTATGACCATGCTTCTTTATGTGCCATTTTGATTTTTTTGTATTATCAAATCCAGCAAACTTTCTTCGCATGTGTTGGAAATCATGGTGAGCCATATCACATAGAGAGCTTATGTTTTGTCATTTATTTTGGAAACTGAAGATAAAATAAGGCTCACTTATATAAATGGATAATGGGGATATGCCCTGGACTACCTGCTACGTTTATCAAACATATGTAGCCTTTAGCAGACCTTCCTTTGACCAATGTTTCTCGCTGTGAGAGTCTGAAGCTATCAGACTATCAAGTCACCAAATGCATGAGAAGTCTTTGTGCGATGATTGCCTCGTTGCCAATTCCTTCTACATATAGCTAGTTGACATGGAAAGAATAGTGGTTACAGCCCTCCTGTAAGTCTGCGCTGTTATTTCTGAAGCTACTGAGATGAAACCACTGATAAAAAGGTCTGCACTGAGCTGTGCAGCCTGAAACTGGCCACAAAAACCAGAATGAGACACCAAGACCAGACAAACAGCAGACACTGAGAGGATCAAATAGATGCAGTTTAAAAATAATGTAACTATGCCTTGAGTATTTAACAGTTCAATAAAACTTATCAGGATAAACTGAACATGCAAACATGACTGTTACTTCAAAATACAAACTGAGTCATTTGAGCAGTGCTGTGCACAGAGGGGGGCGGCCGGTCCCCCCTTTGCCCATTTATTGAAACAAGCGCCTACTAGGGGGCCAAAACACATGCTTAAGTGTCCTTTCAGGAGCCAAAATGTGGAATAGTGCTGCCTTGGGAGCCAAAACTGATCCCTTCGTAACAAGCAGTAAACTGTGTTCATCTGCTAGGCGGCAGAAAAAAATAAAATAAAAATGTACTTTTTAAATTAAGTACCTCAATCTATCTGAAACAAGCTCAGCCTTTACACACATGGAATCAGAACTGGGATTTATATCTTCATTTAGAACAGAAGCAAGTGATAAAAGGTAATATAGAAGTGTTTAAAAGAACAATAAGAGCAACTTTGTTTTTATTAATTCCAGCCCTTAATTTAAAAACTCAAGGAAAAAAAAATAAATTTACTGACAATTTTGAAAGAATTAAATAAACACTGAAAGGAAGAAAATATAGACTGGTGTGTCCCTCTTTTTATTTCAAGAAAAAGATGAATTTCTTGTATGTACCTGCATATTTTTCAGCTCACACTGCCATCTTTCAGCCCCACCCTCTTGCACCACTGGGGGGACTCCAACACACAGTCCTGGTGCGATGTGATGAGTACAAATCACCACCAGAGGGCGATACAGAGCAGGCCTTAGAGTGACACTGCAGACATAAAGTATTTCCCTTAACCCTTGGATGCGCAACCTACTTATACCCACACTCTTCCACACGTGGGGTCAAAAATGACCCCAATTGAAATCAATGGGGTTTTCAATAAACTGAGATGTTATTATTCAAAATCTTCAAAACAAAGAGATGTAATTTTTTCATATTCAAGGTATTCCTCATAAAACATGTTTGTGACATGAGGCCATTTGTATATTTATTTATTTTTTCATTAATTTTAAGAAATTGCAGTTTTTGTATCACTACCTCACCCTTCCAGTGGGGTCAAAAATGACCCCAATTGAAATCAATGCGTTTTTTGCAATGAACAAAAGACATTTCTCTCATTTTGGTTAAAGGTGATATATTTTGTTCAAACAAAAGAGTTATTTTATTTTTGACATGCACATTTTTTAATTTCTCATTCACATTTTAGCACCTAACAATCAGTGTATTAGGCCAATCAGGGGTCAAAACATGTTTGTGTGTCCCCATGTCTGGAGGATGAACAGAGAACATTCAACAGGTCCAGAGATCTTAACACTGTCCACACATATGTACACACACACAAATATCTTCTCTCCTCTCACTGTGTGCAGCTGTCACAAACGACTTGCTTCTGGCTGTGACCACTGCACACACGGGTACTGCATTTCCACCAGTAATCAGTGGCTTTGCGGTCTTTGTTTCTTGGAAAACAACTGGCACCTCTTTCTCTTCTCCTGGCCCTGTGTGCTTCTTTCCTGTAGCCCAATTGCAGCAGTTTTTGTCACTCTACACCTTCACATTGCTTTAGTGGTGTAGGTTGGTAGGGTTGGGGTACTTTCTAGTCAACTATTCATGCGAGGTGTCAAAAACTTCACATGAAAAGCTTGTGAGAGCTCACACTTCTTTGAGAGCCCTCACAAGCTCCTTTGAGAGGAGAGAAGATATTTGTGTGTGTGTACATATGTGTGGACAGTGTTAAGATCTCTGGACCTGTTGAATGTTCTCTGTTCATCCTCCAGACATGGGGACACACAAACATGTTTTGACCCCTGATTGGCCTGATACACTGATTGTTAGGTGCTAAAATGTGAATGAGAAATTTAAAAATGTGCATGTCAAAAATTAAAATAACTCTTTTGTTTGAACAAAATATATCACCTTTAACCAAAACGAGAGAAATGTCTTTAGTTTATTGCAAAAAACGCATTGATTTCAATGGGAGTCACTTCTGACCCACTTGTGGAAGGGTGAGGAAGTGATACAAAAACTGCAATTTCTTAGAATTAATGAAAAAATAAATAAAAATACAAATGTCCTCATGTCACAAACATGTTTTATAAGGAATACCTTGAAAATGAAAAACTTACAGCTCTTTGTTTTGAAGATTTTAAAGAATAACAACCCAGTTTATCACCCCCTTCAACACAGCAATTTATATCAACAACACGAAAGATAAGGAAATAAAAAATGATGACACATCAAATCATGTGTAATATTTTGGAAAAAATCACCACAATCATATTTATTTGAATCATTCAAATTAAAAGTGGGCATTGAAAAGGAGGTGGAGGAGAAATGACAGCATGGCAGTTGAGTATGGTGTGAAAACAGAGTATATGTGAATGTGAGGTGTGAAACAATACGGCAGGAAGCTGTTTGAAGCAGATGTATAATGCACACACTGGAAAAAAAAGAAACAGTGATTTTACAAAAATTTGTTCCAGTTAATTAGTTCCAATGAATGTATTACGTTGGTTTGAAGCAATAATTTCAGGGTCAACTAAGATGAATTAAAACCACTGCTTTAAACTAACTCAATGCTTTAAACCAGGAAATGAGACTAACCTTCACAAAGAGGGTAAGAGCAGCTAAAAAGGTGACAGTTAACTGTGCAGGCTGTGGCTTTCAACAGTCTACCCCCCACAAAAGTTACCTCTGAGACTTTTTTGAAGTGCAGCCTGTTTCTCAATAATGTAAATTATATTACTCTAAAATAAAACTTTTTTCCATGGAGTCAGAAAGTTGTCATGTCTACATTGACAGCTGTAAAATATATTTTATCTTTATACTTATGTACAGTATGTTACAGATATCACACACTAGCGGGAGCACACTGTTTTAAATTATGCAGAAAAAATCTTAAACGGAAGATCAACAATAAAGTAATACAATGATGCAATATTATCCAAAACTCAAACAAGGAAATCTATTTAAGAGTTGAACATGAACCTTAGCAGCTAATTAGAATCACATATTTTTTTAATAAAACAAAAAGAGCAGAAGATGGCAAGGAAGCCCATTTCTGCTAGTTAAACAAAATCTAAATAAAAATATAGCTTTATTGGGATTTTTTGGCACATATCAAGTCATAACTTTAAGTAGAAAGTCAAATTTGTGGGGTAAGAAATCAAAATCATGAGATAATAAGTTAAAATTCTGAGATTAGAAGCTCAAAACATAATCTAAAAAGTTGTTATTATGAGTTAAAAGTCAAAACAATGACATAAAGAGTAAAAAGTATGAGAAAATATCCAAGTTACCAAATAGAAACTTAAAATTATGAGATTCCCACAAGTTGAAATATTGTGTAAAAATAATTTCTATATCTTTTTAAACCTATATTTAAATAAATACACTACAAAGACAAGACATTTATTGTTCAAACTGATAAAAACATTTTGTTTTTGTAAGTATTCACTCATTATGAATTTGGTGTCCTCAACATGTTCTAATTTTAACTTAATCTAATCATTTTAGCTTTTAAAAATCACACTTCCAAGCTTTTAATCATGAATTTTTAATCTCATAATAATGTTGTCTTCTCTCAAAATAATGACCTGATATTGGAAAAAAAAAAATCGAACTGCATGTATAATCCTGAACAGAAAGACAAACTCTGATTTTAAACTTAATGCTCAAAAGTAATCATGAAGCTGTTAAACCCCATAAACTGTCGACAGTCACGTTGTGGTTAACAACAACTACAACAACAAAAACACTGCCTTGCGTTAACAAGTCAAACTGCACAAGAAAAGTTTACACCCATCACAGAACTGTGTGAAACTTCTGATGAGCCTGAAGTGACTTCGACAGCTCACAGGACTTTAAAGACACCAGAGGCTGCAGAAGATTTATATGATATAAGGCTGAAACTGGAGAAAGTTTGCAGGTAAATGTGATATTTCTTTGAATTTTTGCATTATTTCCAACTATGAGAGGGTGAAGTCCAAGTTCAGACTTTCAAATCAAATGTGCTTAAGCTTTAAGGAAATTAACTTTAACTGGGATAAAACATTTAATCCTATTAACAGTTTTTTTTGTATGAACCCAATACATTTTACTCTCACTTTATTCATGCGTAACAGCAAAGGAAAATGAAGTTCATCAGCCTGATCATCATAGCTCTGGCAGTGACTGCTCTAGCTCAAGGTAAACTTCTCTCAGGTTACAAATATGTGACAAACATATTCATTGGATGTAACAGGAATGTACATTAAAAACTTTCCCTTTTTTTCTAGACTCTATTAGATGCAGTTTTTCCACAGCTTCAGGAGATCAGTGGTGCTCTGCAGCCGTGGGACAAGAGCTGAGTTTTCTTCTGCCAAATTTGACAGCAAACAGTCAAATAGGGATAAGAAAAGACAACCGAGACGTGATATTAAGAATAAAGAAAAATAAAACAGAAATGCACAGTGAAGAATATGCTGAACTCTTCACCAATGGAACTTTAACACTGGGAAAAGCAAAGAAGAAACACTCTGGAGATTACTTGTTGGAGGAATTTAATTCAAACGGGCATTTCATAAGAAACGCAACTGTTCACCTGCATGTTAAAGGTAGGTTTGGTGAAGCAGTTTTGTGTATTTTCATAAGTTAACTCTCTTTTAGTCTGATATTCATCAAAAGATTCAATTAAACAGACAACAAGGTAACACTTCAGAGTAACTCTTGCGTTTTAGCATTAATAAAGCTTTATTTAAGCATCGATTAATACTTATCATGCACAAACATAGAAATGAATGTGTTATTGATAAATTTGACCCTCTATAATGTGTTAACTAAACCTTTGTTCATACTTTATAAATGATGAATTATCAATTATTCATAAGCTGTTTGTTCAAAAGGTTCTATACATGTATTTTTTTATGTGATTGATATCTAATAGCAAAAAGACAATATTTCCTTCCATCATGAATTGAGTATTTCATCACATGTATTTTTTTATTCTATGTAACCTGTGTTATTTGAACACATCTTTAAACTATTAAAATATAACATGTTTTTTTGTGTTTTGGTACCTCAAACCCCCAAAATGTCAGGTGGTGCAACCGTCCTGACAAGTATCCACAGTAATTAAACTCTAAAAATTGAATGTCAGTTATTGTAAATGGAAATTAAAAATAAAGTGGCGTTATTTTATGCTTGAACCTTTTTAAATAAAACATTCTTTGCAAATAAAAAGAATTTTAAAGCTGTTGAAAAATTAAAAAACTTTTGTCCCGTAATTTTCACCTTGTCAAATGTCAGGGTGGTGCAACTGTAACATTAGACTTTTATTTTAAAGTGAAGAGAATAAAACAGGAAACAGGAAACTGCATCAGCCAGAGGAGCCCAAATGACATTTGTGACCAAGTGGAAAAGTTTGTAGATTTCTCTGAAATACTGATAAAAAAGGTTTTTTCACTTCATTGGTGACTGGAACAATTTCCATGTCAGGTGGAACAACCAATGTAATAATGTGAAATGTTATTTTAACATCAAATTATTTATCTTATTCACAAATAAAAGAAATGAAACACACAAAATGAAAATGTATGAGTCACTACAGACACTTGAGAGATACTTGCCAATAATTTCACACAGAAAAAATAACAGGAACAAAACTTTTTAAAAATAAGTTTTTAGACCCTCTTTTTGTCATTGACCCAAATACAAATTTAAGTTAATGTGTCGCATGTTTCCCTTTTCTGTAGAATGAATATCTGAGACTTCTGTGTTTTAAGATGCAGCTGGTCCTAAATCTCATGAATGAATGTTTTATGAAGTACAAATAGTCCTCACTTTACATTTCAGCTCACAAAACATTGAACAAACAGCTTATAAGTCCTTTGTGAATTTGCTCTGTAATTAGGTGTTCACTAACTCTTACGAAGTTATAGTTAGAATAACAAACTGTAAATAATATACAAACACTAAAATGATACTTTACTAATGCTTAAAAACATAAGTTAATCTAAAGTGTTAGCAGTAATAACGAAATAATACATCAATGAAATTGTGAAGTTCATGTAAACATATAAGTTGTATAATGCAGATGGATTATTGGAAAACTTAAAAAGTCCATTGAAATATATTTAATTGGTGTTTGTCCCCTGACCTTTTTAGTGTTTACGTAATACATCATATTGTTGTTGTTCTCCTCCAGCTCCAGTGTTAAAACCTGTCCTGTCTCAGGTGTGTTTGTCCCCGGAGCAGATGAACATCAGCTGCTCTGCTGAAGGAGAGGAAGTCAAGTTTATTTTAACTTGGTATGAACTCGTACTCCTGCAAACAAGTGACCCCAGTCTGCTCCTGAACAGCAGGAAAGCGAACATGCAGCCCCTGTCCTGGACTAAAACTGTGCAAGATGAATGTAATGTTACAAAACTTACAGTCAGTTTACCCAGTGAGCTGACCGGGAACCTGAAGTGTTGTGTTTGGAACAACGTCAGCAGAGAGGAAACAGTTATTCACCTGGTTAGCTGCAAAGGTAATTTACATCACAACTACCACTGCACTCATGTTACCTATGAATCTTAATTTATCATTTCATTTCTTTATTTTTAAATTTTACTCCTTTAATGTTTTTTTAATCAACAAAGTTATACCATCTTTACCAAGTGGCCATTAACATGCTCAATTATAAGCAAATGATACAATATTTTACTGGATGAAAAACTCTGCTCAGCTTACCATGAAGAAGTTAGTTGCACCAAGTGACATTAAATACATTTTTTTAAATGATTCTTGTCTATAGCATTGTAATTTCTATGTTTTAATGTATTTATCAGGTTCTCCATCATCCTTTCCTGTTGCTGCTGTGGTTGTGAGTGGTTTTGCTGTTTTCCTCCTCGTTGCTTTAGGATATGTTTTAATCATTTGTCGGAAGAAACAAACGTCCACGTCTGTCACTGAGGGTAAGTCAGAGATGTCAAAAGTCAAGTTTCAAGATATTGTCACAGACTACTTGGAATAAAATCTCAAATATTATCTTTGCTCATGAAAAACAGTATCCTATTCCTAATTTTATTGTTTTGTTTTTTTGTTCAGATGAAAATCCAGATGAAATTGTCTACGCAAAAGTGAGAGTGGTAAAGAAGAGGGAAAACTGAACCCATCCAACATCTGATCTCCTCCTCATTTCTCCTCAGAGAGTTTCACACACTTAATTTATGTAATAATTCATGATAGTCTTGTACCTAAAACTGATCATTACAGGCTTTTGAAGCATAGAACATTGGATTTTATCTTTACTGTATCATGCTTCATTTTTACAGGAAAGTCTGTTCTTTTTCTTCATTTTATTTAATGTGCTTCTTTCTGCTATTGTTGTAATTTTGTAGCAGTTCAAAGTATTTCTGTAATGTGTCTGTTTTCTAGTTGGTTTCCTATTAAAATAATTTGTAAAGATTTATGACTATGCCAGTTGATGTTAAATTTTTTTGTATCATAAAATCCAACAAACTTTATTCACGTGTGTTGGAAATGTAAAAAAGCATGGTGTATACTCTCGGTATACTACCTGTTACTTCTGCTGAATATATGAAACCTTCAGCAGAAACTTCCTTTCACCAGTTTTCCCAGCTGTGAGAGTCTGAAGCTACTTTTAAATCACCAGATGTTTAAGAAGTCTTTTTACGTAGATTGTTGCCACTTCCTTTGAGGTAACAGCTCAAAAAAAGAAAGAGGGAACTCTTTTGTGGAGCACTGTTCTATATTGATGGTTGACACAGAAAGAATAACTTGTAGAGCCCAGTGTAAGTGTATGTTTGCACCACTTAAGATGAAACCACTGATAAAAAAGTCTGCGCAGAGTCGTGCTGCCTGAGACCGACCACAAAAATCAGAAATACTGACACCTAGACCAGACACAGACAGCAGAGAGTGAGAGGATCAAACTGATGCATCAGTTCACTGAGCAAGCAGCTAGAAAGTGGCGAAACTGGCAAGAAGGAGCAATACAAACAAGTTTAAGAAGGCAATAATGGTTGAAAGCAGCGAAAATGGATGAAAAGGGGCAAAAACTGGGAGTAAATTTGATGATTGGTCAGAAAGTAGCAAAACTTTTCAGAAGCGTCTCTGTTTGAAATATTCTTTTTTATTGATGTTATGTATGATCTAATTTTCTGTGACACTGAATTATGGATTTTCATTATATGATATTATATCATATTTTCCTTATAAAGATAAGGGCTTGAAATTATTCAGTCTACATTTATTTAGTCTATATCAGTGGTTCTCAACCTTTTCCAAATCAGGGCCCGCATTAAAAGCTCAAAAGTGTTCGAGGCCCACCTCCAACCCAATAAGTACGGCTGATACACAAGGCCACTTATTGGGTATAAGGCCTTTTTAGGACCCCAATTGTAATAATGACCCCCCCCCCAAAAAAAAAAAACAAAACAAAACAAAACAAAACAAAAAAAACCAAAAACATTATAAAATCCAAAATGTGATTACTGGTTAATAATGTAACAGATGTTAAGTCAAAAACGTAATAACTTTTTGTCCAAAATATGACAATTTGTTACATTCTGGTGCAGTTATTATATTTCTGGTGTTACTCTATTCTTATTTGTTATCTTTAAGGCTCAGCACTTGTGTTAAATTTTTGACATTTTTTGGAAATTTCAGAGTCATGCTACCTCTCGGGCAATAACATGCCTTCTGGGGGACTTTTTCATATATGAGTATCTGGACTGCTTTAATTTCCTTTAAAACTTATACTTGTGTATTTTTTTAACTGATTTATCTATTTGTACCTTGTATCTTTATCTAATTACACTCCAATAAAATACTTTTTTGGAAATGACTTTGCGGCCCACTTGCTAAACCTTCATGGCCCACAAGGGGGCCATGGCTCACAGGTTGGGAATCGCTGGTCTGTATAATGTAAAGGTTTTGCTTTCTGAAATGAGTCACCAAAGATATTGAGTACTTTTCTTATTCAAAACTGTAATAATAACAAAAAACATTCCCTTCAATATAACATTTTGCTTTTTTTGCATTAAATTGCTAAATATTTATTAATGTCATCCAGATATCCAGAAATCAATTTCATATAGGTAATTGGTGCATATAGATAAATTCCATATAACTAATTAGTTAATCTTAATAACTTTTGCATATATTTGGTTAAATATTTTTCAATATAACATTTAAAATCAACAACGCATGAGATGTGGAACCTACAAACAACCACACAATAATCACATGTTGCTTTTCCAAACCTTAAGCCCTATAAGATGCTCATATAACCAACAAATTAAATCAGAGATGCAGCATTGAAAGGTGACGTAAGTCTAACTCCAACCACCAGGTGCTGCTGTTTACCTTTGTGTGGCAGTCAAATCAACATGTACAGGAAGTCTTTTCTGCAAACAATTCCACTTAAACTTCAGCTCTGTAGTGGCCACACTGGTGTATATCATTTGATGTAAACAAATATTTGGTATAAAAAATGCAGTTAAAAAAAAAGACAATACGGAAAGGCTCAGCTCTCCATTCCACCAGGAGTCATTTATGTTCAACAAACAGAGTTAATCTTCACAGAAGCGCCTCCCTTCCTTTTCTGCCTCATGTCTCACTCTGGCCTACTTCTTTTTACTTCTCTTTAACAGCATGAAATGTGTGTCTTCATTGATTAAAGGACATTAATCTCATTTAATATTTTTGAATCAGAATCTCTGGACCCGATAAGCTGCTCTTTTGTTCAGTGTTCATCACCTGAAGCGTCTCTTCGTTAACACACAAGGTATGGTGGCATAAAATTGTCAATGTTTAATAACATATAATGTGCTAAAATGTGTTTTTATTACAACCCCAATTACAATGAAGCTGGGATGTTGCGTCAAACATAAATAAAAATAAAGTACTCTGTTCTTCAAATCCTGTCTAACCAATATTCAACTGAATTCACTACAAAGACAAGTTATTTATTGTTCAAACTGACAAACTACTTTTGCAAGTATTCCCTCATTTTGAATTTGATGCCTGCCACATTTTCTACAGTGTTTCCCACTTTATGACATCACATTTCCTTTAACAGCACTTATTCAGCATTTGGGAACTTAGGACACTCATTGTTGAAGCTTTGGAGCTGGATTTTTTTCCCATTTTTGTTTCATGGACACTCCAGGTTCTCCAGAATCTCTGTTGTGGTATTTTGCACTTTATAATACGCAGCACACTTTCAGACAGGTCTGGACCATTGACTGTATATAGAATGGACAGCGTTCTACGATTTTGAAGCCAAAAAACCCTGTTTCTCTAGCCGCCATTGTGCAGCCAGAGTCTGCGCAGTAGAGAATTTCCGGTGGAGCAGAGTTAAAAAAAAGAAATAAAAATATTTATTTCTTCTTCTTCAGACGGTTTAGTCTCCTTTTGGCTCTCTTTCCTGAAGTTTCTTATATCCCTGATAAAAACTACTCACGAACGGCAGCTGTCAACTATCGTAAAGCGAAACTTATATCGCGGTTTTTAACATCCAATAACTAATGAGAAACTAACTTCTCAGAAAAAAAACACCTGAACACCATGCAGCCAAATGACATCGTCATACTACCTTAGCGTAAAGATGAGAGAAACGTTTCTACGAGGTATCATAATTTTTTTAAGTTTTCCCGGCTCATATCTAGAATACATGGGGAGGCGGGGCTTATGACCTATACTGCAGCCAGACACCAGGGGGCGGGGCTTATGACCTATACTGCAGCCAGACACCAGGGGGCGGGGCATCTGCTGGAGGCTTCAGTTTGAGCCGAACGCCATTACGTCCACTCATTATACAGTCTATGGTCTGGACTGCAGGCAGGCCAGTGTAGTAGCTGCACTCTTTTACTACTGAGCCACACTGTTGTGACAGGTGCAGAATGTGTCTCGGTTTCATTATCATGCAGAAATAATCAGGAACGCCCGTGAAAAAGACGTGGCTTGGATGGCAGCATGTGTTGCTCCAAAAGCAAAAGTTTGTGATTTTGATTGTGATTTTGAATATCAGCACTATATTCTTATTGAAAACAGCTCTTGGGGTCATACAAATCATTTGACAACAATGCAACACCATCTCACGTCATTTCATTTGCATCCACTAGTTTTAGATGTCTTTAATGCCCTACAGGATTTCGTGATGGACTCTCAGCTGAGAACACAGCGGCTAAAAGCAGCAGTCTCTGCTCTCTGCAAAGTCCCGCTCCTATTTCTGCTCCTGTACGTCTTTGTGTGCTCACTTGACATTTTGAGCTCTGCCTTTCAGCTGGCTGGAGGTAAGAAATCACATCATTATGTTTCCCACCAACAACACCATCATCGGCTGCTCACCCAGGATTTAATATAGATTCATAACACAAGAGACACATACTGAATTTCCTTAGTTTCTATAGGATGATTTGCCTGAAGCTTTCAGGGTATTTGGCTCTCTTTCAGGCAGGGTTGCAGGTGATATCTTCCAGAGAAACACCATCCTGTCTAACCCTGTGGCCGGGCTGGTGGTGGGAATACTGGTGACCGTGTTGGTTCAAAGCTCCTCCACCTCGACCTCCATCATCGTCAGCCTCGTCTCATCAGGCCGTGAGTTACAGTTTCATCACATCCTGATCAAAAAAAGTTGGTTTTTGAACATGTTCTTTCTGTGGGTCAATGACGTGACGTCCCTTTTTTTGTGTCCGAGTGCAATATTTCCTTACATCATGAATTGAGTATTTCATCACATGTATTTCTTTATTCTATGAAACCTGTGTTATTTGAACACATCTTTAAACTATTAAAATATAACATGTTTTTTGTGTTTTGGTTCCTCAAACCCCCAAAATGTCAGGTGGTGCAACCGTCCTGACAAGTATCCACAGTAATTAAACTCTAAAAATTGAATGTCAGTTATTGTAAATGGAAATTAAAAACACAGTGGCATTATTTTATGCTTGAACCTTTTTAAATAAAACATTCTTTGCAAGTAAAAAGAATTTTAAAGCTGTTGAGAAATTGAAAAAACTTTTGTCCCGTAATTTTCACCTTGTCAAATGTCAGGGTGGTGCAACCGTAACATTAGACTTTTATTTTAAAGTGAAGAGAATAAAACAGGAAACAGGAAACTGCATCAGCCAGAGGACCCCAAATGACATTTGTGACCAAGTGGAAAAGTTTGTAGATTTCTCTGAAATACTGATAAAAAAGGTTTTTTCACTTCATTGGTGACTGGAACAATTTCCATGTCAGGTGGTACAACCAATGTAATAATGTGAAATGTTATTTTAACATCAAATTATTTATCTTATTCACAAATAAAAGAAATGAAACACTCAAAATGAAAATGTATGAGTCACTACAGACACTTGAGAGATACTTGCCAATAATTTCACACAGAAAAAATAACAGGAACATATAAATATATTTTCATATATTTGGTTGCACCACCTGACATTTTTGTGTGCTCAAATTAGAAATACTAAAAAATAATGAACCTAAAAAATTTGAAATGTTGGTCAACTACTGAAATCTGTTGGAAAACATAATTCTTCTCTCAGATATATGTTAGACCCTCTTTTTGTCATTGACTCCTGTACAGTGCTGGATGTGCAGTCAGCCATTCCCATCATCATGGGCTCCAACATTGGGACGTCGGTCACCAACACCATCGTGGCTCTGATGCAGGCTGGGGAGAGGGAGGAGTTTGAAAGGTCCAGCCATGACCTTTATTTGCTTCATAAACACATTTTGACATAAAATATTTTGATCAAACAATAATCAGGGTTTTGCTTCAGGGCGTTTGCTGGAGCCACAGTCCATGACTGTTTTAACTGGCTGTCTGTTTTGGTGCTGCTCCCTCTGGAGGCTGTGAGCGGGCTGTTGAGGCGATTGTCACAAGCCATCGTTGAAATGCTTCAGCTCAGCACTGGAGACGAAGCTCCTGAACTTCTTAAAGTCCTCACTGAGCCACTTACAAAAATGATAATCCAGGTACTGTGATCACTTACTCCCACGAGGACATTAAACAAAATCAGGAAGTTTTAGGAAACATTCAAGAAAACAAATCCTCATTATTTCAAACACTGTAACTACCTTTGACAATAATGTTCTGTTTAGAATAAGGTGACCAAACTCCCTCTTTTGCTCTGACATATCCTCCTTTTTGTTTCTAAAATTATGTCCGCTGGGGGTGGGGGCCGAATACCCCAAATTGTATGGGTCTTCCTCTTTTCTGGCGGTTAAAGAAGTAAATGAACATTTGACTCTGTTGAGAGTATTTATAGGCCCATACTAAGTCAAAACTTTGAGAAAAGGTCCAAACTGAAGAAAAAGGTCAAAATTTTAAGATAAGTCAAAACTTTGACTTAAAATGTAAAAAAATAAAGAGATAAAATAGTCTAAATCATGAGGAAAAGTTCTTAAAAAATGACATAAAAAGATGAAATTCTGACTTTTTATCCCATTTATTTGAACTAATTTGGAAAAGAAAAATTCTCAGCAAAATCAGTTTTTCTTTTCTATTCGTCCAACAGGTGCAAATGGGTTTCTATGATTTTTTAAAATGTTTACATTATAGAAAAAAATTCGCTTTTATCAAAAAAGGAATGTCTTAATTGCTCTACTTTATTGTCTTTGTGTCTATCTGTGTTTTTTTTTTATTTTCAGTATGTCCTTGAGGCTTGGTAGGGGTCTTCTTCTTTAGGTTTTTGCATTATGGTCACTCTAGTTTGGAAGAGTCATTGATTATAAGGACATCAGACGTCCCCACACTACAAACTGACACCATGTTTATCTGATTCTTTCTGTGTAGCTGGATCGGTCAGTCATCACAGCCATCGCTACAGGAGACCAGAGTGTGAGGAACCACAGTCTGGTGAAGCAATGGTGTCCAACTACGACCACCAAGGCACTGGTACCAAACAGAGTCCTGATTTACTGTTAGCTACTGCAAACTTAAGTATCTTTGTTTAAGAATATGTATGAAGTGGATTACTCTGTGCCTCAGTCTGTGACCTACTTGTTTTTCGTCGCTGACAGGTTAATGAGACAACCTGGGGAACACACAACCTTTCGGATCATACACAGAAATGTATGTCAAATATAACTCACTCTCGTATACATACTTTTTGAATCTGCAAGTAAATCACTAGATTTTACATGAAAACCAAAATGATCACAGCCAGTGGTGTGTACAGACATTTTGATACATAGATCACATCTCTGTCTCTGCCCAGGCAGGCATCTCTTTGTGGGCTGCTCGTTGTCAGACCTCGCCATTGGTCTGATCCTCCTGTCCTGCTCTCTGTTGGTGCTCTGCAGCTGTCTCATACTGCTGGTTAAACTGCTTAACTCCCTGCTGAAGGGCCAGGTGGCCAGTGCCATCAACAAAGTTGTTAATACAGGTAATAAGAAGGAAGCAGATGTCAGTGATTCCAAAGAGGCATCACAGTTGGTTCGTGAAATATCCTTTAATTCAACTTCGGCACTGATGTAGAGGCAATGTCAATAGATGCATCTCTTCTACCCTGTGTCATTTTTTTTTTTTTTTTTTTTTTTTTTTTTTTTTTGTGCCTTGCAGATTTCCCCTTCCCCTTCACCTGGCTCGCAGGTTATCTAGCCCTGTTAGTGGGAGCAGGAATGACCTTTTTGGTTCAGAGCAGTTCGGTCTTCACTTCTGCCATCACTCCTCTCATAGGTAATACACAAACACACACATACACTCAACTCAACTCAACTTTATTTATAGAGCACTTTAAAAACAACCACAGCTGAAAACAAAGTGCTGTACACATATGGACAGAAACATTGAAACAAAGATAAAATCAGATATAAACACTTGTGTTATTGTTTAATTGTTTAGTTGTTCCTAAAACCAATTTTAAGAACAATAAAAACAATAAGTAAAACAATAACTAAAAACAAACCATAAAACACTAAAACAGAGTCGAGTCTCATGGTGGGTTAAAAGCCAAGGAATAAAAGTGGGTTTAAGACGAGTTTTAAAAACAGACAGTGAGGTGGATAGTCTGATGTGGAGGGGGAGCTTGTTCCACAATTTAAGAGCATGTAACATGTGATACTGAAGCCTACCGAGGCAGCGTTTGCACTGAATTATGAAGGTTATTGACTGGTTTCTTTACCATGTAATGAAAAGATGTCTGGGTAAATTCTCCTTTTTTGCTCTCCTGTGAAACAATAAATGACCCTTGTATTGTTTAGATAAGACTCTCCAGTTATCTTAGTGCTGCATTAACAGGACTGAAACAGTTAAAGATTAAGCATTCTAGTTTAAAACCATTCAAATGTGAAAGATGAGTGAATGAATTTAAATTTAAAAAGATCAGCAAGAACTCTTGATGTGATTTTTTATGGTTTTTGTACCTTTTTGCACCTACAAATACAGCCTGTTTGAACTTTTTAGCAAGCAGAGTACATTTTTTTACTCACTATTCAGGAGTACAACAGATTTATGAAGCATTTGTACATTTTCATTTCATCTTTACTCAAGTATAGTTTTCGTAAATTTGTTGAAGTACTACTTTATTTAACTTTTAGTTGAAATGTACAGTTTTGGTGTCTTACATTTGAGCACACTGTTTATGTTCAAACTGTGTGTTTATATGATTTTAAATGATAAATATGCTAATTAGGAATAAAATCCCTGCATTATTAACAATGCATAGATGCAGCTTAACAATCAGGCATACTGCACTGCTGGATTAATATCAGTGATGATGGTGATACCTGAAGAGACAAGTGTTTTGGGAGGTGGTATCTGATGTAAAAAGTTTGGGAACCACTAGTAAAGATTTTTTGTTTGTTTGTTTGTTTAATATAAAGTATCATTAAATGTGTCACACACCATGTATCTGAGTTTGTGCCTCTTTTGCCATTTGTTCTATGAACCATCAGGGATCGGTGTGATCAGTATTGAGAGAGCCTACCCTCTTACTCTGGGTTCAAACCTGGGAACCACAACAACAGCAACACTGGCGGCTCTGGCGAGCCCAGGAGATAAGCTCGCTGCAGCCACACAGGTACACTCCACTTACACACCCAGCTACAAATACTATGTTATCCATTATGTTGTTTAACCTCACCTCTTCTTTCTCCTATTATAGGTTGCCTTATGTCATTTTTTCTTTAACCTCCTTGGTATCCTGCTGTGGTACCCCATACCAGCCACCCGCCTGCCCATACGTATGGCCTGTGCCCTTGGCAAACAAACTGCTCGGTATGTTATATATGTGGGTCAATGACAAAAAGAGGGTCAAAACACGTGTTTTTAAAAAGTTCTTTGAAAATGGATAAAAACATATTTCTGAGTGAAGAATTATGTTTTCCAACAGATTTCAGTAGTTGACCAACATTTCAAAGTTTTAAGGTTCATTATTTTTTAGCATTTTTAATTTGAGCACCCAAAAATGTCAGGTGGCGCAACCAAATATATGAAAATATATTCATATGTTCCTGTTATTTTTTCTGTGTGAAATTATTGGCAAGTATCTCTTAAGTGTCTGTAGTGACTCATACATTTTCATTTTGTGTGTTTCATTTCTTTTATTTGTGAATAAGATCAATAATTTGATGTTAAAATAACATTTCACATTATTACATTGGTTGTACCACCTGACATGGAAATTGTTCCAGTCACCAATGAAGTGAAAAAACCTTTTTTATCAGTATTTCAGAGAAATCTACAAACTTTTCCACTTGGCCACAAATATCATTTGGGCTCCTCTGACTGATGCAGTTTCCTGTTTCCTGTTTTATTCTCTTCACTTTAAAATAAAAGTCTAATGTTACGGTTGCACCACCCTGACATTTGACAAGGTGAAAATTACAGGACAAAAGTTTTTTAAATTTTTCAACAGCTTTAAAATTCTTTTTATTTGCAAAGAATGTTTTATTTAAAAAGGTTCAAGCATAAAATAATGCCACTGTGTTTTTAATTTCAATTAACAATAATTGACATTCAATTTTTAGAGTTTAATTACTGTGGATACTTGTCAGGACGGTTGCACCACCTGACATTTTGGGGGTTTGAGGAACCAAAACACAAAAAAACATGTTATATTTTAATAGTTTAAAGATGTGTTCGAATAACACAGGTTTCATAGAATAAAGAAATATATGTGATGAAATACTCAATTCATGATGGAAGGAAATATTGCACTCGGACACAAAAAAAGGGACGTCACCTCATTGACCTGTATTTATTAATTCCGTTCAGTTTAAATGTAAGAAGATAACAGGTAAACTAAACACACAAAATGTTACTCACATCTACACAGGTACCGCTGGTTTGCAGTTTTGTACCTGCTCCTCTGCTTCCTGCTGCTCCCATCCGTCGTGTTTGCTCTTTCCTTAGCTGGGTGGAAGGTGATGACCGGGGTCGGTGTGCCAGTTATTGTTGTGATTTCATTCTGTGCGGCAGTGAACATACAACAGGCTCGCAGGCCTGATTGTTTGCCGCATGGACTGCAAAGCTGGGAGTTTCTTCCTGTTTGGATGAGGTCACTGCAGCCCCTTGATGACATCATAACCAGAGTGACCTTGTGGTGCAGGCAGGGAAGAGGTACGTGAGAAAGCTTCAGTGTTTATGATGAAAATGGGTGCAAATTCTGTTAAACCTCTATTCAATTGAATAAACTATAAAGACAAGATATTTATAATTCCAATAATGAATTTTATTATTATTGTTACTTTTGGTTTCATTGTCTTGCTGAAATAATCAGGCTTGGATGGCAGCATATGTTGCTCTCAAACCTGTATGTACAAGTCTTTACACAATGCTGTGGGTTTTTAATGCAGCGCCGCCCTAGGGGTCAAAGGTCACGACCATTCAGTGTTGGTTTTGGGCCTTGCTGCTTAGGTGTAGAGATTTCTCCAGACACTCTTGAATCTTTAGATAATACCATGGACTGTAGATGATGAAATCGCTGAATTCCTCGCAGCTGTTCTTAAACTGTTGGACTATTTGCTCACGCAGTTGTTGACAAAGTGATGAAGCTGCCCCCATCTTTGCTTGTGAATAACTGAGCCTTTTATGCTCCTTTTATACCCAATCATGACTCTAACCTGTTTCCAATGAACCTGTTCACCTGTAGAATAATCCAAACAGGTGTTTTTGAGCTTTCATCAACTTTCTCAGTCTTTTGTTGCCCCTAGGAATGTGTTGTAGGCATCAAATTCAAAATGTGTGAATATTTGCAAAAACCAACAAAGTTTATCAGTTAGAAAAATAATTATTTTGTCTTTGTAGTGTATTCAATTGAATTTAGGTTTAAAAGGATTTACAAGTCATTGTATTGTCTTCCACTCTGTGGTTCCTGCTCTTGAGAAGCTCTCCCTCTACTGGTTGTTTTGTGTACAGGTTGGGGTTGCAGAGGAAATGACAGAACTGTAATTTCATTGGAGGACATGGGGAAGCAGAGAGGGGAGGATCAGCAGATTAATGAAAACTGGTCGACTCAAAGAGGATCAGATAAACCTGGTTACTGTGATCTACATTTCAATGAAGAAAACAACAAAGACAAAGCAGCACAAAGCATTCACTGTGACAAAAAGGAGACTCAACTTAGCAGCACTAAACTATAGTGCTACTTTTAGTCTGTGTTATATCTGTAAAGGTATCTAAGGTATCTGTCGAGCCACATCAAGGGGGGAAAATGAACAATTGAGTATTGTCAGATTAAAGCCATAACCTTTGTTAAGAGTAAAAAGTAAAGCCTGTCTAACACATGGAATAACTTCTGTCTTTTTTGTAAGCAAATGCATCTTGCATGTTCTTAAAAACATTTACTTAAAAGTACATTTTTAATAAATAAATGAATTAAAAAAGGTTTTTACAAACAATTTCAGCCTCTGAAAGTTCCAAGTAAGATACTGTGGTCAAAGCAGCTACAGAAAAAGAAGCTGTGGTTCTGACAGTCAGTGTCACACTGAGTGTATTTAAAGCTGCTTGGTTTAGGTGCTCATATTAGCAATTTGGCCAAAGGTGACAAGTGTTAATCTCTCACGGGTATCATGAAAAGATTAGGGGAAGATTGTGATCTACTTGGAGTAAAACAGCTCTCAACCTGGACGTCATACTTTGTGCTAGAAAGACGCCCAAACGAGGTAACTTTAATCAATTCGTTTTGCTTTAACCACACCAAGAGAGTGAACTGTAATCCTGCTTTATTTGCTGTGTATTCATCAGAAAAATGTGTATCTCATTTAAAAAACTTTGTCAGCAGCTTGTATGTGGTATCTAGCCATGCCTGAAAAACTCATCACTTAATACACAGTACCTCAAATTTAAAGATCTAGGTGAGAATTCAATTCAAGGAGCTTGGGGAGATTGTCAGTTGAAATGTGCGGCTCCTTTTCAAATTTAACTTACTGCAAAAACAGAAATCTAAGCAAGAAATAAACTTGAAATAAGACATTTTTATGACCTGGTCTGGTGAATGTGGCTCAAATCAAGAAGAGTTAGACAAATTTGACTAAAAATAAGACATAATGACTTGCTTAGATTTCAGTTTTTGCAGTGTACAATCAGAGTTCATTCTGGGTAGCAAAGGAGGTACTAATGTCATAAACCAATGCTTCTATGTGTAATAAAGTGTACACACATCTTATGTATCTAATGTACAAATTTACAGTTTGATTAATGATTCAGAAAATCAAACAAAGATGTTTTTTACTCAGTTCACAATGAGCAACACGAGGTTCTCATCTTATCACTGGAAACATTGTGTTGTAATTTCTGACAATATTTAAATGGTGATTTTTCCATTATTTGCTGATTGGTGTTCCTTATTCTTATTGTACGTTTTTATGTATGCAAAATGAACCTATGGGTCTTGAATAAGGTAACATTGAAAAAAAATTCATGTACCTTTGCAAGTGCTCATAGATCCAATGTGGTGTGACATTCAACGCTATCACTTTAAATTCTAATTTAACGATTCACTTTGGATCCAATTATGTTGCTCAAACAACAAAAATGAAACATAATTCAGCATTTAATCATATTTCTCTTGTTCCTACAGATTAAAAATGATGTTCATCTTTGTAATCATCACAGCTCTGATGAAAGCAGCTCTGGCACAAGGTAAACCTCAATATACAGGTATGTGACAGTGTTTGAAGTCTCTCAAAATGATGAGACTGTGAGAACTATGAATTTGAAGTGGATTACTTTGGCAAGAGGACTCAGTGATACTGTGATAACACAACTCTAACCAAGTTGTTTTGAAAAAAATTAATGGAGATCAGATCTTCTTTTTTTTTTTTTTTAAAGATATTTTTTTGGCTTTTCTGCCTTTAATTGGACAGAGTAGGACAGTGGATAGAGTAGGAAAGGGGGAGAGGGTGGGGAATGACGTGCGGGAAACAGGTCACAGGCAGGAATCAAACCCGGGCCACCTGCTCGGGGGCAAGCCTCATGGTGTGCGGCCATATCCACTAGGCCATCTGCGCCCCCAGATCTTCTTTTTGACACTACTTTTTACCGGATACAACAATCACATAGCATTTTAATTACTAAACTATCACAGTTAACAGCAGAGATGTGGTGAGCATCTCTGAAACAAAGTGTCTGAGAAGGTGACAAAGTAACAGGCTGTGGTTTGAAACAATCATTTTGAGACAGTGTTTGAAGGGACTGTGAGGACTTAAGTAATTAAAATGCTATGTGATTATTGTATGCGGTAAAAAGTAGTGTCAAAAAGAAAATCTGATCTCCATTCATTTTTTTCAAAACAACTTGGTTAGAGTTGTGTTATCACAGTATCACTGAGTCCTCCTGCTAAAGTAATCCACTTCAAATTCATAGTTCTCACAGTCTCTTAAAGCACTAAATCTTATATATGTGTTCAGTATTGAAAGCAAGGAACGCAAATTTCCCATAACAATAACCAAATGTAAAAATGCGGTCAAAGACAGAATAAGTTAAATCTGTGATGAACTTTTAGATTCTCTGGTTTTATTACCTGAGGACATTTCTAACCTCACATCATCTGGAAAAAACAGCCACCCTCAGCCATCCGTAGACGTTCCTTTTATTGACATGAAACCTGTAATGTGGATTTCCTTTTGTTTGCTCTCAGGCTCTGTTGAATGTGCCTTTACTCAAGCTGCTGGAGCTCGGCCGTGTTCTGTGACTGTGGGGCAGCTGCTGATGTTTCATCTGCCAAATACAGCAGACATACGTTTAAAAAAAGACAACAAATTTATTATCTTAAAGACCAACAAAAACAAAACTATGAGGTTACATTCGGGATACGCCAAACATGCTAAACTCTTTGGAAATGGATCATTTGTACTGGGACACGCGACGAAGAATCATTCTGGGCATTACATGTTGGAGGAATATGGATCAAACGGGGAATTGATGAGACATATGATTTTGCGACTTGAAGTTAAAGGTAGGTTTAACAAAACAGAGATTCTCATTTTCTGATTCGGAGACGAAAACAATTGAGTCTTTAACGTAAAACCCTCTGCTGAGACAAAATGAGTTGTTGTTTATTCTTTCCCTGTGATATGTTTGCCTTCCAGCTCCAGTTTCAAAGCCAGCTGTGTCTCAGAAGTGTTTGTCAGCGCAGCAGATGGACATCAGTTGTTCCTCGAGATTAGAGAACACAGACTTTAATGTCACTTTGGATGGTCTGTTACTGATACAGACAAGAAACCAAAGACAGTTCCTATATGGTACGGAAGTTAATATAAAGTCTTTGACGTGGAATAAAACTCAGGAAAATCATCACAATGTCACCAGAGTTATCATCAGCTTACATGGACAGCTGACAGGAAACTTGACATGTCGTGTTTGGAACGATCTCAGCAGGGAGGAGACGGTTTTCCACCTGGAAAGCTGCAAAGGTACAGAAATATACACTAGTTTGTGTCCAAATAATGAATGAAAGTCAGGATGACTATGATAACAATCATCCAATGCTACTTGTATCTTTTTTTCTTTGTAATAAGTTTTGAATCCCTCTCCATTTGCTGATGTAATGGCTGTGAGAAACAGTGTGGGAAGTCTCCTCCTGCTGTCTTTGTGTCTTACCATCTGCTTTGTGCACTGGAAAACAAGGACAACAAGCATTCACAAAGGTAAAAGAAAGTCATTTAGAAACTTTTTTAGTTTAGTGTAAGCCGTGTTTGTTACAGGCCTAAAGTGGGTGGTGTAAAGACTGTTAGATGGATAACCCAGTGGCATGCAGACATTTTCAAGGGAAGGGGCAAAACAATACGACAAAAAGGCTCTTTCAGTGTGTTCTTGCTCTTAGTAGTTGTATTTTGCCGATCAGAATGGCACTGCAGCATTTTGTCTCCCCAGAGGGCACTTGATTATGGGTCGTGACTTTGAAGATGGCAATTCAGCAAGTGTTTTACTTCTCTATAAGGGAACTTTGGCACAATGTTTTGTATCCCAAGGGGCCATTCAAATGCACATTTTGGCTACTAATAGGGCCTTTTTGTGAGGATTTACTCCCATAGAGGCAATTTAGTGAATGTTTTGGCTCCAAAAAGGGCATTTAGCATCATTTGGCTCCCAAGAGAAACCTTTTGTGATCATTTGGCTTCCAATAAAGTATTTTTAGCTCATTTTTTGCTCCCACTTTGGAGTGTTTGGTCTCCCAAAGTCACACATAAGCTCATGTTTGTTTCCCAGGAGGGCACTTTAGCACAACGTTTCCAACAGTTCCACTTTGAGGGAAGGCCCCGGACCCTGCCCCCTCTTTGCGCACACCACTGGGAACATCCTTTGCTAGTTATTGTTGTGTGCTTTACCCCTATCCTTAGCATAGGGTTGGTTAAGCAGTGTCATCAGGTGACAGGTGACTAAGCAAGGAGATGTGAATGAAAATCTTCATCATGTTTAAGTTGTATGAATCTACTTTTTTTGTGATCACATTTTTATTTCATTTTATTTTCATAAGAAAAATATGTAGGCATATGCACATTACAAAAGTAGAGTGCAAATTGCAAAGTTTAAATTCACTTCCCCACAAAGCCTATGTACAAATACACATTCAAAGTAGAATAGAAATAATGAGAATAATGAACAAACGATAAGAAGATACAAAAGAGGTGTCTCTATAAGGACATATGAAACAATACACACATATGTATTTATGCACACATCTATACACATAAATGTATAGATATACACAATGTATTACTCTACTTAATTTTTCCCCCTGTCATTAGTTGTTACACTGTTGAAAGAAGCTACTGGAAATAGTCAAAAATTGCAGGTGTCAACTTTGTCCTTCAATACTGGCTCATATTGAATGAAAATAACAAATGTGTCCTGTGGTAATATTGTATGCTGAGTATGTTTTTGCTTCATCTTTCCATTTGCTTTTCTAGATGCTCCACAAAACATGTTCTCCACTGATCTATAACTACAACCTGCAGAAAATTTGGTCCTTATCATGTGAAACGTCCTGAATGGACGATGGTGTTGGAGACACAGATGATACAGAATGCAGCAAAAAATTCTGAATGTTTTAGTCCTGAACAAACCTTGAAAAATTGACCTTGGGGCATTTACATCTACACCTGATCACGCACAACATGGAGCAAACAGGTGAAGAAGGTCACAGCAGGAGGGTTTGTCTTTGTGTTGTTGTAATCATCCTGCACACCTGTGTAATTATAGGCTCTTAAAGCTAAAGCTTGAGTGGGCAGAGCAAATCCAAAAGATCTGGTTTTAGTCCATTATTGGCTCATTAAAGGAAGTCTTTTTGTACATAAAATTGCTCTCAAAGTTTAATACTCAAGAATTTTTGTGAGAAATGTGTTGTAATATTTTTGTCAGTAATTTTTGAACTTGTGAACAGTAATGATTTGTAAGAGTGAACTAAACAGTTATATTATGTTGATTAACTTTGTTTTTGAATACTATCACAGTTACCAGCAGAGATGTGGTGAGCATCTCTGAAACAAAGTGTCTGAGAAGGTGACAAAGTAACAGGCTGTGGTTTGAAACAATCATTTTGAGATGGTATAATTTCTGCATCAGATATATTTGTTCATGTGACTTTTATTTGAAGCGCAACACCTTCTAACCTATATGACTCACTTGTGTTTTTAATGTGATACTTTCTGTTCAATGTGTGAGAGAAAGAAGACGTGTCTGCACATCTATCTATAGTTAACTAAAGGCAGG
The DNA here is from genome assembly GCA_008086565.1 of Thalassoma bifasciatum. Lineage (NCBI taxonomy): Eukaryota > Metazoa > Chordata > Actinopteri > Labriformes > Labridae > Thalassoma > Thalassoma bifasciatum. The sequence goes on along the minus strand of RPOG01002609.1, from coordinate 11,669 downwards.
TCTTTTGCATAGAATTTAGTTTTATGAAACAACTATATTGTAAATAAATACACAAATAAATGTGTGTGTGACCTCATGTCTCTGGCTGTTGTTCATACAACAGCATTTATCTATAGTAATTACAAAATGTCTCCTATTAAGTTTTCTTCATGATAAACTTTTCACTTGTTGACGCAGTTTTTGTACTTAACAGCTCAGCTACTGACATAGGTGTTAAGATATAAATAAAAACAAACTATGACACAGTTTTTTCAGAGGCACAGCGATATTCATATAACAGACACCACAACGTCTACATAAAGTAATCCAGAGGTCACAATCAATTTCACATGGGAATGTTGCATTCACTCTCAATTGTAACTTTATCGTAAACACGTCCGTAAATTGAAATTACAATGCAAGAAATAACACAAGAAAAATAACATTTGGATATCATTTAGAACTATAACTAATGAAACACCTTGTGGATTTATGGTCTGAATTGAAAGTACCATAAAACATCACCAATAAACCAGATTTGAAGCTTGATATCAACAACATGCTTCAGTTTATGTTTTACTTTGTAGTTTATTCATAGTATACTTCAGTATTTGTTTGAAATATCAAACAGAGATCCTATAATTGTTGCCTTAAAAACTGAAGCATTTCATAAGTGAGGGGGCTGCACAGTGTTGCTGTTAAGAATCGATAAGAAATGGTTCAATCCATCGACATCATGACGCTTGACGCTAACATACACAGGAATAATATGCTTATGGTTCGCATACATCGATATTACTTGGATTTTTAAAACAGATTTTCAATTTTCATCACAGAAACATATCACAACAACTTTCTGTGAGTGGTTAAAACTCAAAAATGTCACAATATTAACAGGAAAATGTTTTCCAATCAGTAAGTGCAGGAAGTGTTGACTTCAGCGTAACTACGGCAAGTTCAAGGTTGCAAACAACTCAAAGCTTTATTTGGCGGCCTATTTCAGTCAATAAAACGTAACAAAACATTACATCAACGTGACCTGCCATGAGATTCTTTCTAATTTGTCGTGATTACAAAATAACAAGATGCTTTATTCCGTTGCACAGCACCAAAATTGGACTGCGGGACTTAAATTTATTGACCAATTTTATATTCATGTAATTATAAACTCAATAAAATGTTATGGATACAGAAAACCTGTAAAGCGGAGTGCAGATGACCTAGTGGTTGAGGTTGTGCTCCATGAAGTTGATGGCCCAGGTTTGAGTTCAACCTCCTGTTCTCCTCTATTCATCAAAGACTCACCCCCCTGCCCCACCCCAAAAAAAAAAAAAAATTAAAAATTTTTTTTTTAAAGCTACTTATTGTACACAGAAATTTCACAGGAGAAATTAATGAGAGAATCGATAAAAAAAAATGTATCAATGAGCAGAATAGACAAGGGCATTAGAATCAATAAAATCTCATCAATACTCATCCTCATCCCTCGTGTTGACACAGACCTACAGTTTTGGAGTCATTGTGTTGTGACAAAAATCAATGAAAAGACATGAAAAGACATGATAAGTGAGAAATATTAATGATAAATGGGGAGAAAATAACTGGATCATCTTCAACAATTTAGAATTAATAACTTTTTTAATGGTCACCATCTAATTAATCTCAGATAAAGGTGATTTATCAAGTCTGTAAATGCGGAAACTTTTAAGCCTCAGGACGACTGGGCGTCACAGTTTTAAAACCACTTCCTCAGGTCTTATGAGAAGACAATGCGCGAGTCCCCGTCAGTGGAAAAACAGCCCTTGAAGACATAAGACCCTCATAATGGTGGTGAGTGACGATGCTGAACTGTTTAAGTTTAATATTATTATAGATTAAAAAAAAGAACAGGCTAATTTTTCTGCATGTTTCATTGTTAAAGGTTTGCAAAGAAATCTAGGGACGTCATTTCTAGTTGATTTTTTTAAAGAGTTATTAATTCTAATCATGTTACGGTTCAATGATCACCATTAAGAATTGTCCTCAAGCTCAGAAATGCTACTTTGAAACATTTGAGAGCAGATGTAATTCTGGTTTTATGCATTTTTCACTGCAGAAAAAAGTGACGAACATGCACATAATCATCATCACAGCTCTAGCGACAGCCTGCACTGCAAAAGGTAAACCTTAACTTCACAGTAGGGCACATCACTCTGACAATCGCTGAATTGAGAAATGCAACTTTTGGATTCCTGTTTTTCGTAAAGTTTGGAATTTCGCTTGTTTTCAGACATTATTGAATGCAATTTCTCTGAAGCTACCAAAGCTCAGCCGTGTACTGGGGCCATTGGGCAGCTGCTGATTTTTCATCTGCCAGAATCAACAATCTTAAGGTTAAAAAAAGACGACAAATTTGTTGTTTTAAAGACAAACAAACAAGGAAATATGAGCTTGCATTTGGACTTTGCCAATGCTCAACTCTTTAAAAACGGAACATTTCTACTGGGACACGCTATGAAGAATCACTCTGGGAATTACACAATGGAGGAATATGGATTAGATGGACGCGTAATCAGAAAAACAATTTTGCAGATTGAAATTCAAGGTAGGTTCAACAAAACAGAAATTTGAGTATTCTGATAAGGAGACGCACACAGTTAAGCCTTTAAAAAAAAAAAATCAGTCCTGCTTAAACAAAATGAATTGTTTGCTATTTTTATCCTGATTCCAGCTGTGGGTTTATGATATGTTAAATTTGTCTTCCAGATCCAGTTTCAAAGCCAGATGTGTCTCAGGTGTGTTTGTCACCAGAGCAGAGAGACATCAGTTGCTCCTTCAGAGGAGAGAACAAAGATTTCAATGTCACTTTGGATGATCTGTCACTGATGCAAACAAGAGACCAAAGACAGAGCCTGTACAGCGCATTGACAAATATAAAGTCTTTGATGTGGACTAAACATCAGGAAAATGAACACAATGTCACCACAGTCACCATTGGCTTAAATGGTCAGCTGACAGGAAACTTGACGTGCTGCGTTTGGGATGAAAACAGCAGGGAGGAAAAAGTTATCCATCTGGATAGCTGCAAAGGTAAAGTGGTGAACAATGAGAGGAAAATTTACTGATAATAAATCGCACCTGCTTACTAGCACCAAAAACTGTGTGTCTTTGTTCAATATCAGTCCTGAACAGTGGTGTGTCACAGACAATTTAAAGGGTAAGGGCAAAAGAAAACTCCCAAAACAGCCTATTTGTGTATTTTGGCTCCAAAGTGGGCACTTTTCTGTTTAGACTCCCAAGTGAGCAATTTATCATGTTTGAACCAGCAGATTAATGTAGTTTGCCAACCAGGAGAGCACTTATTTTGGCTCCTAAGAAGGCACTTAAGTGGGTGGCTGCCCCCCCCCTGCCCCCCTCTGTGCTCACCACTGCTACAGGGTTCACCCTGCTGCATCTGTCTAACCAGAAAATTCAATGTAGCAGCTGTAAGGCTTAAGAGGTTTGATTCTTTTTCTAAATACCAGCTTTTAACCTTTATTTTACAGTTAAAAAATCTGAGGAAGAAACATCTGGTACCCTTAACTTTGGTAAAATTTTGCTTTCATATGTGTGGAAATTAAACATGCAGCACCAATATATTCTTGAACGCTTGAGAAGATGTTAAATATAATGTGAGAAATTTTTCACTCGCCAGTGTAATTTCTAAATTGATTTGATGTTTTCTCATCATTCTTAGCGACCTTAGTTCCCTTCACTGTGGCGGCTGTGGCTGTAATAACTAGTTTCCTGGCTGTTCTTCTTGTGGCTCTTGGCTGTGGTTTAAACATTCTCAAAAAAAAACCAACACCCACAGTTGTTGATGAGGGTAAGTCTAAGAATCGTCTTCATATCTTTCAATAAGGATTTAACTAAAGTAAGTTATGCTGATTGTTTTACGTGTCATATATACCTCTAGTTTCAGTTGTTCCAGATGACGTAGAAGAGGAAATCATCTACACAGACGTTAAAGTGACAGAAAATAAAAGAACAACATAACCCGGCATGGATCAGATTTGTACAGGATTTCCTCTTCGAACAGAATCAGGCTTAAGCCAAATTTTGTGATGTGTTTCATTTGTCTGTTTCTGGCTTAGGAGAGAATGATTTCAACAGTTACTTAATTTTTTTTTGCAGCAAAATTACAACAAAAATGGACTGCTCGTTAAAGTGAAACCCCTTTTTTTTTATCATTCTTAGAGATCATATTTTGCTACAATGAACTTTAAAAACTTTGTGAATTAAATTTGATTTATGTTGTTGTTATTTTTTCCTCTCTCTTTTTCTGTTTGCGTATGTATATGGGTAAGATAATATGCATATCTATGTGTGTACATATTTATTTCAGTTGTTTGTTTTGTTAATTAAACTCCTCTTGTTGATATGTGACTGGGTTTGGGTTGGTTGAAGGGTTAATGTCTTTTCTCTGTAAATACACTCAAATTTATATATATATATATATAAAAAATAAAAGCAAGAAAAGGAAACAGTGTTGAAGCAGGTGAAGAAATTTGTGGAACATGCATCTGTTTTGTTGCTTTTTCTTTTTTTAAATGAACATCCTGTTTTCGTCACGCCAATGGTGTTGGATACAAATAGTGATGACATGAGATAGAACGACTTTGTGGTGACAATGAAACTGAAAATCATTTCCTGACTTTTACAACCACAAAAGCAACAGATAACCAGAATGAAAACCAATCCAAAAAAAAATTCCAAGGTGATTCATAACAAAGCTTCTCTGGTTGCCAGCAGAGGGCCCTCACAGGTCATCTCTGGTGTACAACCTCCAGCAGATCTCTCTGGTTCCACGCTGCCAGCAGAGGATCTACTTCTCTTAGTGCCCAGAGGAGACATTAGTTACAAGACCTCACCAGGACACACCAGCCTGGATTAGAAACCTTCATGTGGAGTGCCACAGCACAAACCGCATCACCTCACAGAGCTCACAGCAGCTTTACTCATGACACTACACTGACACATTATTAAGTCCATGAAAAAGACAAGGCTTGGATGGCAGAATGTGTCGGACATTGTTGAGGAATTCTCTGGAAGCTTGACCACTTGAAGAAGAAAACTCAGGAGACTCAGATGACTTAAGTTGAAAAAGTTTATATAGCTTGATCGAGGAGAAGAGACAGACAGTAGACTTGGATGTGCAGTGTAGTGCAGAGTCAATTCTGCCAGACCTCTCTGTGTATTCAGTATTTATCATTTCTGAAGGTTGTTATGTCTATTTAGGAGACCAATGAGTTCAGCTTAGGATGTCCCTCTCATCCTGATACAAGAGAAACAGTCCTCACTTTGGAAGAATATAGGAATGTGTGTATCTAAGGCGTAAGTATATGGGTATGGGTGTGTATCTAAGGCCAAATACAGGGCTATGACTATGTTTGAGACATACAGAGGAAATGAAGGTAATAATAGTGTAGAATAATAAGAAATTAGGAAAATTCCATGACAGACATCTCAGTTCAATTAAAAAATATCTTGTGATGGTCATGTATTTAATTGAATATGGGTCAAAAAGGATTTGTATTTTGTTTTTATCTAAGTTTTATGCAAGGTCCCAACTTCACTGGAATCTGAGTTAACTTGCTGACATGTTATCTTATGAAAGACAATGGTGAAAACAAACATACAAAAGAAAAATATCATATAGGGCCTGCTCCTCCATCATAGAACTACTTTTCCAACAATGTGCATCATAGGCCAAAGTTTCCTAAAGCAATGTATCTTAATTATCTGCAACTTCCCCACTTATCAAAACCAGCCAACCCTCTACTTGAAACACCGTTGCTGTGAGTATCAACAGGAAGTACGTCAAATAAGAATCAAGGTCTGTGAACCCTTTTATTAATGTGGCTTTATTCACTCTTGACTTGAGCAGAAGCCGACTTCGTGTCAGTGAAAATCTCAGGGTCAGTGAAACAATGACGGCTGTTATCTCCAGACAAAGGCTTCTTGATCGGTGAAGAAGGTGAACACCCTGATATGCCTGTTTAAGAGGCATTTAGGAGGGAAATGCCTCTGAGAACTGGAAACAATAAAAGTTAACGAGAAGAAACGACAGGCAAAGACATGAAGACCAGTCTTTTTAATCTGGCTTTGAATCTGGAGTCACTTTCAGGCCAAGGTCTGAGTTTTATCATTGAATTGTACTTAAAGGTTAATTCATATTTGATTTGCCTTTGTAAGTTTTTCCCCTTTTATAACTTTTCGTGGTTAATTCCCCTCCTGCATCACAAATGAATAAAATGGATCAGTGAGCTCTCGTGGTGCAGCAGAGCACAATCAGTCCAGTGTAGTCCCTGTCAATAAAAAGGAAAACTTTGAAGCAGAGTATTGAGTCATTGAGGTTTCAGATTAACAAGCGGGTGAATGAATGTCCTGAGTGATCTCGTGGTGCATGAGCTGTGTGAGACATGTCGCTCAGGAGGTCGAACAGGAAGCAAAGTTTACACTACATGCACAAATACAGTTTGTGTAAAGAAACATACATGTGGATGGAGAAAACATGTGCATCATGCTAACACAGTTACACACGGCTCCTGTAAACTGCAAGCTCCAGCCCATGAATGGTTACCATGGGAACACCAAGCAAACAAGTGCTGTCATTAACAGGCAGGCAGCCCGCTGGCCTCCGTGTGTGAGAACTACTGTGCTAAGCTGCTGTGTCAGATGCATGATGGGACACCGCACTAGCCTGACTCAACTATTAAACTAGAGATTCAGGGTGATGAGGTCACTGAGGTTGATATATTTGCCCCAGATATGCTTGCTTGAAAAATATAAGGCACAGGGATCAAAGAACGAGTTAAACAACATGTTCCTAGTTTTTTTTTTTATGATTCTGTTTTTAAAAAGGGCAGTGACTCCAAGTGCAGGGTGAAGACACAGCTGGAGGAAATGAAGCGGTGAAGTATCTGGTGAGAATCTGAGTGAAAGGATCGGTGCTTCTTGAGTTGAAGATAGCTGGTGACGGATGGATCCTGCAGCACAAGGTAGGCTAATAAAACACAGGGAAACAAACTTCATGGTCCTGCTGTTGCACCACTTAAACAGACAGCACAGTCCAGCAACAAGTGACTAAAGAATAGGGGCCGATGACTTAATGTGTTTGGATCAGTGGTGTGCACAGAGGGGGGGACAAAGGGGTCATCCCCTTGATGGCCGAATTATGAACATAAAACATATGCTTAAGTGGCTCTTGGGCACCAAAACATGCACTTAAGTGACCCCTTAGGAGCCAAAATACATCGAAGTGCCCTCCATGGAGCCAATACAAATGCTAAAGCACCCTCCTGATTGGTGAAACAAACTACACTGCCTCCTTTGGATGGTGAAAACATGGTAAATTCTCTTTGGAGCCAAGTAACACTCAAGTGTCTTCCTTGTTCAATAACATACTAAAGCAGCTTCTTGGGAACCAAAATAAGCTGAAGTGCCTTCCAGGGAGCCAGAAGTTGTGCTAATGTGCCTTTGTTGGAGCCAAACTTAGGCTGGAGTGCATACTTCGCAGCCAAAACTACTGCTGTATATGTCTTTTTTCCCAAAAGTCAGAGCATACCACTGGTTTGAGTATTTTCTGTCAAATATTGAACTTTGCTATGACTCTGTTATTCTGCTCACCCATTTAATTTTTTCCTGCCATTTTTTTGATTAATTTTTAATTCTTTATCTCCCTCAAACTCAGACCGCTAACAGATGCAGGAACCATATGCTGAGAATAGGCAGAATCTGTGCACCTGAGCCATCAATAATGCCTCTGAGGAGGGTTGAACACCTGCAGCAGCAGGTGAACAGGAGGTTTTCTTCAGGTCCAAACCAATCTTGGATCACTTTATGTCCACGCAAGCAAAAAAAATACAAAGACTTCAACTGCACGTACAAATATCTGTGATATTCTCACTTGATTCTCTCTTGCAAAAACTGAAATCTAAGCAAGTCATTATATCTTATTTGTAGTAAAAATTGTCTTATAGTTCTTCATTTGAGCCACATTCACCAGACCAGGTCATAAAAATGTCTTTTTTCACATGTCTTTAAGACAAAAATGAGGTGTAAATTGCTTGTAAAAGTAAAAAAAATCTGCCAATGGGATAAGACGAATTTTTTTTAACTTGTTACAAACAATTGATGCCTCATTTTTGTCTTTAAAAAACTTGAAATGAGACATTTTTATGACCATTTCTAGTAAATGTGGCTCAATTCGAGAATAGTAAGACAAATTTTACTAAAGATAAGACATAATGACTTGCTTAGATTTCAGTTTTTGCAGTGCAAACACTTTGCACTTCAGTGATCCCATGCAGGTCATATTGCAGAGAAACGTGTTTTAAAGATAAATCACCTTTTGAAGTGAAAATGACTGGAGGGAGAAAGACAAGAACCCACGGAGCCTTTCTCTTCTTCTTCTGCAGAGCATCAATCAGCAGCAGAGTGAGTCCGTGCATCTGGACCACAGATCACATTCATCGACATCTGCTGCCAAATGGACGACAAGCTGGAAGAGTTCACACCAGCAGGACGTCGAAAAACTGTAAGTATGGAAATGCAATCATTTGGATCGTGTAAGTAAACCATAAACACATAACATTCTCAAAAAGCTTTGAGTGTTTATGAAAACACTCGTCTTTGTTGTATTTTCTGGCCTAACCTGTCCTTGCACTGTTTATCTGATCCTTTTTTCCCATCTTAGATAAAACCATGGTTATTTTTCTTCATTAAAACCCTTTTAAGCCTGATTTTAATGACAGGCCATTGAGTTTTTTTTTGTTTTTACCACTGAAACTGGAGACAACATTAAAATAAAGTCTCTAGAGTTTTGCTTCTTTCAAGATGTTGTTCTTGGAGTCTGCTCTGCTACTTAAAAACACATTTATATGAGGTAACGTTCAACATCTGCAAAGAAACTAATGGATACTTAAATGAAATTGTACTGGCTGAGTGTAAAATGTTTGAGAAACTGGTGAGTGTAACTGTCGTTGCTGCTGTAAACTCATAGAAAAACATGTTTAAAATGATTTTTCTGTTAGGTTTCATCTAATCAGAACACATTCAATGATAAATGAGCCTTTTTGTGTTTAACTTCCAGTAAGAGCGCTTTTTTTTACCCACTCTTTACCCCTAATTTGAGTTTCCCAGCGTTAAATCTGGCTGAACTGGAAGATGAGCATAATGTTTTCACTCTTGACTGCACATGAATGAGCTTTTAAGCCCTGGGATTGCCTCAGAAGTCTGGATGTGGAGATGAGCTCATGTTTGCTTTAGTGATATCTGCTGGAGCTGCGTGGCTTCATCTGGAAAACCCCCGCACATCTGCAGATGGAGCCAACACTGTGTCATATTAACACAGCTATAATTACACAATCCCTGTCATTTACACTGGGTGGGTTTAGATAAACTCAGAGTGTGTGAATGGTTTGGTTTTCTCTACATATTTCTTTGATGAACTCTTCAGATTTTAGATCGAGGATTTACGGAATTATTGAAAAAGGGAAGCTCGTGTGTAGATGACCTTTGTTAAACCAGATAAATATGAGGGTCACTTCCAATGGTGTGCACTGACATTCTGAAGGAAAGGGATGAACGTAAAAAAGGCACTCACAGCACATGTTTTGGCTCCCATTGAGGCACTCGAGCACCAGTTTAGTTACAGGGAAGACACTTTAGAAAGAGTTTGGCTCCAGAGAGACACTATCACATGTGTCTTGTCTCCCATGAGGGCAGTTTATCATGTTTTAACCAGCCATAAGGGCAGATTGTGGTCTGCCAACAGGCAGGGCACCTAGGAGTGTATTTTGGCTCCCATAAAGGCACTTCAGCTTATGTTCGCTCCCACTTGGGCACATTTGGGCCCAAGTGGAAACTTGAGTGTATTTCAGCTCTCAAAGGGTCACTTTGGCTTATGTTTTGACGCTCAAGAGGGCCCATATGTGCATTTTGGCTCCCAAGAGGTCACTTTGGCGTGTGTTTTGGCTCCCAGGAAAATATTTTGAGCGGCTAAAGTGTGGTTTGCCAAGCAGGAGGGCACTGGAGTGGGTTGTTTGTAAGGCATTTTAGCAAGTGTCTGGCTCCCAGGAGAGTACTTTAGCATGTTTTGGCTCTCACAACGGCAATTAATCATGTTTTAACAAGCCAAAGGGGCAGATTTGTGTGGTTTGCCAACCAAAAAGGCACTTAAGCTTTTGTTATGGCTCCCATTGAGGCACCTCTGCACAAGTTTGTGCTGATGTGTCTTTTCAGGAGAAACATGATGAAATATAAATGGAGCCTGAGACATCACAGTTGGGTGTCTACAAAAAGATGTATTGCACAAAACTGGAAAGACATTAACATTAACAGACCAAATGCCATCCATTGGATCAATCAAATGATGTCAATCCTCCCATTAGAAAAAGTAGCGTTCACCCAGAATGTCAAACAGCATGTGTTTTAAAAAATTGTGGACCTAACATCCATATAGAAATGTGAACTTCTTTTCATTTTGTTTCACCGTATGCTACTTAGCCCCTAAGGGAACATGGAAAAAAAAGGTTATTACTTTTGCAAGATCTTGCAAATATTGTCTTGAAAGTTATGTCATGCACAGGCATTTTGGCGACAGAGGCGGCGTTTAGCTTCATTCATTCATACAGACGAGTCACAGTCTTTGGACTCTAAATTAAAACTCTAAGTAGAATCAAAATGTTTAGTTGTCCTCTGTACAGAAACAATACATTAACATGGATTCAACTTTTATCACTGGTGTTTTGGAGTAAAAAATGACCCAGCATTGGTGTCTCTCAGTCAAACATTTCAGTTATGAGTTATATGAGAGTCACCAGTTAACATGGTCACACTTTTCACTGAAACTCAAGTGAAGTATATCCCAAGAAAACATTTGCGAGATCTCACAAAAATCTTTTTTTCCCCCATACCCCCTTTGGGGCTCATGTTGTTATTGTTATTTTGTTGTTACCCCATTTATCATACCCTAAGTTACTGCCATGCAGCCATGAAAGTGAAATGTGATTTATGATTAAGTTATATTTTTGTGGTTATAAACTTCAATAAAAAAATAGTGTGGCAAAACAAAACAAAACAAAAAATCTGTTAGCTTTTATAACTGACTGCCCTGATTTATTTTTGTAATATATCTTAGCAGTGATTTATTACTTTAAATATATCTCAGCAGGGATTTGTTTTTGTTTTGGGGACGTGTGTATTTAGGACATCATCACATAAGTGGGTGGTCTCAGGCTTCCAGCTGCCCTTTTGTTCTGACCTCAGTTTCTAATCTGTTTACGTCTGTTTACGTCTGTGAGCCCCTGAGGAGCATGAACAGAACCAAAATCACCTTTAAAGAATTAAAGAGTTAAAACATGTTTCAACATTTGAGCTTAAGTTCAGGCCTTTATATTGTTTCAACCATTCAGGAGCTGAAAAACACTCTTTAAGACTCAGGGACACAAAAAACTCAGACAGACAGGCCGGACCCTCCTCTCTCTTTCTGTCTCTGATTGAATTATAACTTTCCTCGCTCTGCACTTTCACCCTCAGATGATTATATCTACAGTTCAGCGGCCTCATGAGGTCCAGACTCAGTTATTTAAAGAAATAAAAGCCTCTTTTTCTCTCAGTTAAAGAGGTCTGGGCTGGATGAAAGACACAAAGAGAGGGAAATAAAGAGA
>RPOG01002608.1:0-87093 GCA_008086565.1 Thalassoma bifasciatum | reverse complement strand
GGTCTGACACAGATTTATAGTTCCTTTATCCAGGCTCACACACATACTGTCATTATTTCCTGTTTTGTTTTCAGCTCCCAGCATCCTCTCCACCGCTGCAGCCTTTTGTGTCCACTGATGTGTCTCATTATTTCTGTGCAGAATGTCCGTCTCAAACCGGGAAGCTGTGGAGTTACAGATTGTTGGGTCATGTGTGTGTAACTCTGGGCAAAGAGAAGAAAAATGTGTCTTCTGAGGTTATTACGTCACACAAAAAGAATGTGTAAACCACCCAGACAATTTTGAACCATTAAAAAAATCCAAGAGTGTGAACAAGCGAGTTTCTGAGCTCCTGACAGACACTTGCATCTTCCACCCAGTGCTGCACTTACAGTTTTGGATTCAGAGTCATGGGGAAAGCAAAAGAATTGTCAAAGGATTTGCAGGAAAAGGTAATCCAACTGTATAAAACAGGAAAGGGATATAAAAAGATATCCAAGGAATTAAGATATTCTGTTGAAACCAAACCACAGGTAGACACGTGGAAAGGTAGACCGACAAAAATTCAGCTACTTGGAGATTCCAACATGACAGTGATCCAAAACACAAGTCCAAGTCCTCCTGATATTGGCTACAGTAGAATAAAGTGAAGGTTCTGGAGTGACCATCTCAGTCTCCTGACCTCAATATCATTGAGCCACTCTGGGGGGATCTCAAACCTGCAGTTCATTGACAGTCCATGAATTTACAGGAGCTGGAGGCTTTTTTTCCAAGAAGAATAGGCAGTTTTACCATCTGGGAAAATAAAGACCCTCGTGTACAACGACCACAAAAGACTTCAAGCTGTTATTGATGTTAAAGGGGAAATACAATGTATAAAAAATAACAAACACATGGGGTATGTAAACTTTTGATCAGGGTCATTTTGGAAGTTTCTGTTGTCATTATGGTTTAAAAAGAGTGAACAGTTGTTTATAACATAATGTCTTCACCCAACCACTAACCAAGAGTGAAAGAAAAGTTTTTGTGTTATCATTCATATTCTCTGAAAAATGGCCAAGAACTCAAAAATTCTGCTGGGGTATGCAAACTTTTGAGCACAACTGTATATTATTGTTCTTTTAAGTGTTTACCTCCATCAGTTATCATCAAGGCTTTCACCACAAACACACACACACACACACACACACACACACACACACACACACACACACACACAAACAGATCCCCTTTACGCCAACACATACAACTTTGGTGTCTGATGGTTGAAGATTGGTTGATGATTACCCTCAATTTAGAGTCAAATAATATTCCAAATCTTTAACACACATTCCAATGAAACTACTGCGTCTATCTACAGAGTTACTCGGACACTGTATATGTAAATATGAAGGATACCAATTCAAAGACAAATTTAGACAACAAATTTAAAAATAATAATCAAAAGAGGATGGGACAAATTGAGAGTATTTATCTTTTGATTCCACATACAGCTAATATTCATTTCTATTACAAAGAACAGTCATTACAGAAATCACATTCAAGCTTGCTCATAACCAAATCTCATTTGAAAAACAGTGAATTTAGGTTTATCTACTCCTAATTCCTCTTAGGTAGAAGGCTTTCAAAGAAAAAAAATCACTTTATCCTTTAAGCAGTTAACAAACAGTATAACAAACATCCAATAGAACCCTAAAAAATATCACCAGTCATCAAAACAATCAGTGACACCATCATCCTTATGGCAGGGAGAATGGACATGACATTTACAGTTTTTTTAAAAGGGATTTTGAACGCCGTCGAATGGTGAAAAAAGTGTCGTCTGTTTTTGTGTTCTGTTTGTAATTTGACTGACTTCTTGGGTATACATATTTGTTGTCATTTGTTGAAGTCTCGACTCACAAAAGATGAGAAAGTGAGAAGTCAAATTCTCAGAGAGTCTACGACGTACCACGTAAGTCCACGTCGACCCTTGTTAAATATCCACCTTCAGGATGTAAACTTTATGAAGCAGACACTGCTTAATTTGTGACTCTGCTCTGATTCCTATTGTCTCAACTCAGTCAAAGACCCAATTGGACCCAACAAAAACAGAAATTCACACAAATTGATAAACAAACCAACAACTTATTACTTCCTAATCCGTACATCCTTTTTACAGGTACTTTTTCTTTGTCTGGTTCATAACTACACTATTTGACAATTTTGGGTTTGAATTACAGAAATCTAGACAAGTTGTAAGGACCATGGAAACACAACAGGGGGAATGACTCATTTCAACCCTCATCATGGAGTCTGTGGCTTTAAGGGTTAAACTTCCTCCTCTCTGCTCTAACACAGCTCCTCCCTGTTTATGACTCATCACACACACATCAGGAAGTAGTCAGTGTTTTCCTCTCCTCGGGCATGCAGGAGTGCACCATAACTTTGGGGACCTTCACAATTCAACCAGTGACTGACTGCAGACTATAACAAGCTTTATGAAACACAGCAGGCAAAGTAAAAGACAGTAAGTTCAAGTAAATTCTGTGGAGGAGGAGGAGCCTGATAAGTGTGATCTGTTGTTGCTGTTTGTCTGTCCTGAGTTTAACTTCACTCAGAGAAAAATGGAGACTAGTTCAGACTCTGAGACCGTCAGCAGTCTCAGGGAGCAGCTCCAGGAATCTCTGAAAGCCTTAGAGAAAAAACTGAAAAGTTTTCTAGAAGTCAAAGAAAAGTGGACAGTAGCAGAAAATCACATAGAGGCCCAGGCTGCAGACACAGAGAGGCAGATAAAGGAGCAGTTCAAGAAGCTTCATGACTTTCTAGAAGAGGAAGAGGAGGCCAGAATCTCTGCACTGAGGGAGGAGAAGGAGCAGAAGAGTCAGAAGATGAAGGAGCAGATGGAGGCTGTGAGCAGAGAGATAGCAGCTCTTTCAGACACAGTCAGAGCCACAGAGGAGCAGCTGAGAGCTGAAGACGTCTCCTTCCTGAAAAACTCCAAGGCTGCAGTGGAAAGAGTCCAGCAGCGCCCCCTGCTGGAGGAGCCACAGCTGCCCTCAGGAGCTCTGATAGATGTGGCCAAACACCTGGGCAACCTGAGCTTCAACATCTGGAACAAGATGAAGGACATGGTCTCCTACACTCCTGTCATTCTGGACCCAAACACTGCAGGNTGAAAGAAAAGTTTTTGTGTTATCATTCATATTCTCTGAAAAATGGCCAAGAACTCAAAAATTCTGCTGGGGTATGCAAACTTTTGAGCACAACTGTATATTATTGTTCTTTTATGTGTTTACCTCCATCAGTTACCATCAAGGCTTTCACCACACACACACACACACACACACACACACACACACACACACACACACACACACACACACATACACAAACAGATCCCCTTTACGCCAACACATGGGAGTTAAATCTCAGTTTATTATAAGGTTTAGAAATTGTGTGTAAGGTTACTTTGATGACGCAGATAGATGTCTCAATGAGCCTGTGTGTATATGTAAATATGAAGGAAACCAATTCAAAGACAAATTTAGACAACAAATTTAAAAATAATAATCAAAAGAGAATGGGACAACATTGAGAGTATTTATCTTTTGATTCCACATACAGCTAATATTCATTTTCATTACAAAGAGCAGTCATTACAGAAATCACATTCAAGCTTGTTGCTCATAACCAAATCTCATTTGAAAAACAGTGAATTTAGGTTTATCTACTCCTAATTCCTCTTAGGTAGAAGGCTTTCAAAGAAAAAAAAACCACTTTATCCTTTAAGCAGTTAACAAACAGTATAACAAACATCCAATAGAACCCTAAAAAATATCACCAGTCATCAAAACAATCAGTGACACTATCATCCTTATGGCAGGGAGAATGGACATGACATTTACAGTTTTTTAAAAGGGATTTTTTTTTGCGGCAGCTTACCACTTTTTTCACAGCAGACAAAAACACAAGACAAACATTAAACTGACTGAAGAACCCATATGTATAAACAACAGTAAACAACTTCAGAGCTGAGTGTTTTCTACTCTTTCACTCTTCAGTTTAAGAGTCTCTCAGATGCTGCATGGTGCATTCAGGTGCAGCTGGGAACAATTTATAGGTGGAAGAGGATGTAAACTTTATGAAGCAGACACTGCTTAATTTGTGACTCTGCTCTGATTGGATAACAGAGTTGAGTCAGTTTCTGGGTTAACCTGGGTTGTTTTTGTCTTTAAGTGTGTTTAACTATTTGTTTGGTTGTTGAATAATGAAGGATTAGGCATGTAGGAAAAATGTCCATGAAAAAGAAACAGACCAAGTATTGATGTGATAAACTGTTAAAACCCAAACTTAATGTCTTTAGATCTGTTCAACATTCCTTCATGGAAACACAACAGGGGGAATGACTCATTTCAACCCTCATCATGGAGTCTGTGGCTTTAAGGGTTAAACTTCCACCTCTCTGCTCTAACACAGCTCCTCCCTGTTTGTGACTCATCACACACACATCAGGAAGTAGTCAGTGTTTTCCTCTCCTCGGGCATGCAGGAGTGCACCATAACTTTGGGGACCTTCACAATTCAACCAGTGACTGACTGCAGACTATAACAAGCTTTATGAAACACAGCAGGCAAAGTAAAAGATAGTAAGTTCAAGTAAATTCTGTGGAGGAGGAGGAGCCTGATAAGTGTGATCTGTCGTTGCTGTTTGTCTGTCCTGAGTTTAACTTCACTCAGAGCAAAATGGAGACTAGTTCAGACTCTGAGACCGTCAGCAGTCTCAGGGAGCAGCTCCAGGAATCTCTGAAAGCCTTAGAGAAAAAACTGAAAAGTTTTCTAGAAGTCAAAGAAAAGTGGACAGTAGCAGAAAATCACATAGAGGCCCAGGCTGCAGACACAGAGAGGAAGATAAAGGAGCAGTTCAAGAAGCTTCATGACTTTCTAGAAGAGGAAGAGGAGGCCAGAATCTCTGCACTGAGGGAGGAGAAGGAGCAGAAGAGTCAGAGGATGAAGGAGCAGATGGAGGCTCTGAGCAGAGAGATAGCAGCTCTTTCAGACACAGTCAGAGCCACAGAGGAGCAGCTGAGAGCTGAAGACGTCTCCTCCAAGGCTGCAGTGGAAAGAGTCCAGCAGCGCCCCCTGCTGGAGGAGCCACAGCTGCCCTCAGGAGCTCTGATAGATGTGGCCAAACACCTGGGCAACCTGAGCTTCCACATCTGGAACAAGATGAAGGACATGGTCTCCTACACTCCTGTTGTTCTGGACCCAAACACTGCAGGACCAGACGTCATCCTGTCTGAGGATCTGACCTCTATAAAACCTGATGAGGAAAAGCTGCTCCCTGATAATCCAGAGAGGGTTGGTTATGACGGCTCTGCTATGGGCTCTAAGGGGTTAAACTCAGGAACTCACAGCTGGGACATCGAGGTTGGAGACAATGAATTGTGGAAAGTTGGTGTGTTTGATGAGTCTGAGGACAGGAAGGAAGAGATTTACTGTGGATTATGGAGAGTAGTGTATGATGAACAGGCTGACGAATACTCAGCATGGAGCCCCATGGCAGCCACTGTTAATCTGACAGTGAGAGGACGTCTCCAGAGGATCAGAGTTTGTCTGGACTGGGACAGAGGAAAACTGTTGTTCTATGATCCTGACACTAACACACTCATACACACCTTCACGCACACTTTCACTCACACCCTGTTTCCATACATGTGGTGTAAAGAGCCTCCAGCTCTGAGGATATTACCAGCAAAGATCTCTGTATCAGTTGACCAATGAGGGTGAAGTTGATGATGATGATGATAAATAACATTTCAGTTAAATCACATTTAAAACCGACCATGGTGTTTGTAAATAAATAATATCGGCATTCCTTGCCTTTCACTTTGTTACATTGTTCTTTTTGTATCAAAACTCTTTTTAGGAAAAAAAATTCAATGAAATTATTTTGACACAAGCTTAATATAGCAGTTCTACCTTTTAGTCACGGGGGTAATGTTTGGTTACATTGTGCTTACAAGATGATAGTTTACTCAATAATACACAAGATCAAAATAATAAGATGTAAAATTATCTTTGCTGTAGTTTGTCAGAAATGTAATAAAGAGTCTCTAAACTGACTGACTAAACATTTTGTGAAACATCAATAAGGTTTCAGAATGTCAAGTACAGGTGATTTCATTATCGTCTTGTTGTGATAAAAGTTTTCATACACAAAGAAAAAGTGCATGACTCCATTCATTTAACCCCGTTATGACCCACCACATCAAGTCAACCATTTCATATCTTTACATTATCACATGCTGTAGTGTCAATTTTTGCATTTCAACTTTGTGCTGTCTATCAATACAAACCTTATACCCCAAACTTTCATGAAATGTTTACATTTATGTACAGAATGCCTTTGTAAGTTGCTGAAAAGAGCAATAAAGCCTTTTCAAAAAAAAAAAAAGATTTACACATTTCTTTTGTTTGTTTGTTTGTTTTTAATTCAGAATGTCACGGCTGCATCCCTCAAAAACGTTGATTTAAAAAAGTGATGACGTGAAGTGGATGTAGGAAGCCATCTGATTCGTGATGTTTTTTCTATTTGTGCTTTATACTGAATTTCTGGAAACACATTGGTGAAAGGAACAACGTTTTGGGACATATTGAAACCACTAATCGGAACTTAATATGCAAATCACTATGTCAGTGCTATGCTGGGCTCTTGAGAGTTAAAGAGGGGGCGATGTGCTTTTTTAAATACTCAATAAAGTCCTTTTGGTGCCCTCCTTAATATCTTTACGTGATTTGCAGCTCAAAAAAAAAAAAATCTCTCTTTCATCTCAAAAAGCCTTATTTCAGCCTCTGTCTGACATGTTTTGTTTAGCTGCTGTCTCTATGGCAACAACCCCCCCTCCTCTCCAGACCTTGGTGTTAGAGGCCCGTCCCTGCATGTCAAGTTTGGAGATCCTTATATGATGACCTCACCATTTGATCATCAGTGAGAAAGGATTTGGATTAGTTGATTTTCATCACTTTAAGCTGTTACAGTTAATCACTTTGGTTCATTTCTCTGATCAGAATTAAAATCCTCATAACTGTTGGTTCAACCTGCACAACATTAGGCAATTTGTGTACATAATTGTAGCATTTTCACATTCTTTCCAACTAACAGCTGAGAGGTGATCATCAGTGATAGAGGATCTGAATTTGGGTTTGCTGAAATTCAGTAGTTGTCACTATTAACACACTTGGCTCATGTGCACAAGTGTGTCCACAGGGTACAATGCCAACGTCAAGCTTTTCAAAATCAACGCAAGGCAAGTTGTATTACATGTGTGATATACATTTTTTTTCAATATATGTTCTAATGTTTGGCTGACCTCACGTGGGCCTGACAGAGAAGCCTGAAGGACAGGATGTACCCTATGGGCTGTAATCTGCTCAGATCAGGACCAGACCAACAGGCTGACAGGCCTGATGGACAGGCCAACGGTCCTGCTGACAGAGGGACCAATGGATGGATGGGTGGACAGATGATGAATGGATGGACTGATGGATGTCAAGCTCTTCAGTACTGAAGATGCATGTAATTCCAGTCAACACTGTCCTTACATCATTTGAGTCCTCAGGTCTCAAAAGGTTTGCACTGTTCTCACAAGAATATCTCTTTATTTTTTTATAGCCAAACTGGCATTTTTATATTTTTTATTTTGAAAGGAAATGACTCTTAAAACACCTGTCTGACTATCAGAAAATAAGGAAATCTTGATCAAAAGTTGTCCTGGATCATGAGGCTGTGAAGAGGCCATTCACAGGCTTGCCTTGGTTAACCACACCAACAATCCTCTTTTTTTTTTACTTTTTATTTTGATACTTTAAAGGGACTGTGAGGATTTTCTAAGTTATCTTGAAAAAGTCTCATATCTATACATATGCCTGATCATATCCCATATCAATTTCAAATCAGGTTATCAGCACTACAATAGGTTGTTTCTAAATGCTAATTTCTAGGTGGGATTGGTTTACAGCACGACGAAGTCTCTGTGACAACACCACACCGGCTGACGAAGTTTAGCAGTGAGAAAAGAGATCTTTGTATTTCTCTGCTGAAAATAATGTCTGTGATTTATTTTGCAGTAATTGTGGAAGCAGAAGCTGGACTGCCTGACAGAAAAGGGACAGAAGAGCAGAAGAAAGATAAACAGGAGAGTGATAGAGCACAGGCTCAAGGCTATAACAAGAGCTAAAAGCTAAAACATGGGCTAAAAACTCAAGCACTCTCTAAATGCTAAAACACACACTAATGGCTAAAACATAAGCTAAAAGCTAACAGGAGTTAAGCTGTTTGTGATAATGTTTATTCTAACCCCCATGCAGCAGTTTTTCTGTAGTGATCCCTCCCTGTTCCTGAGAGTCTATCAATAAAATGAAGAGCCAGGTCACGTTTTCACTGCTTTTTAGATGAGCACTGGAAGTACATTACATTACATTTTATTGCATCTACTTTCACTTTCAAAACAAATTTACTCAACAGTTTGCCCAAGTCCTCCGGTCTGTTTATTTCTGTTTAAATAGATATGTGCGGCGGGAGGGGTTGGCGGTAGGACTAAGGTCATTATCAAACTAATACAACACTGCAACAGCATGATTGGGTTCGTATATCACTGGCATAGGCAGCAATTTTTACAGAGTGGTGAGCTTTATTATAATTACAAATGTCTAAACTCTTTCTTTATAAAACACACAAAACACAGCGAAATCCCCCAAACCAAGCAATAATAAAGCAACCAACCCAAACAAAATAAATCAAAAGGAGTAAACATAAGTCAAGCAAACAAACCCCAGAAATAACTTAACTTAGGCTCAAAGAAAACAAAACAATTCAATGCAATGCAAAAAAAAGAATCAGAAAGAAAATAGCACACTCATGCAGAAAAGTAACAAAACCCAAAAGCAATAAATGCAATGCAGGAATTATTTAAATAATCACACACATGCAATTCAGAAAGGAAACAACACAATACAATACAGAAATAATCTCAACACACTAAGCAACCTAACACCCTCACCAACACACAGCATGGGGCATATAGTAAAGTTTACCTGTCTGTGCTGTTATTCTTTTATCTGTATGTGAAGTCATGTGGTAGAAAAGGAAAAATCAACCAGGGACCATATGGAGAGAAAAGATTTTATTTCCACTCTCATCTTGGTGAAAGAGAAGGAAAGTTTTTGAATGAAACAGCTGAAACATAAAATATTTTCTGTCTGAATTGTAAAGATGTGCCGTATAGACGGAGGAGGTAAAATGAAAGATTTTGATTTATTCATAGCTTCTCCAAATACCCTATCTTATTGCTAAACTCTCCTCTGTCCTGACCCTGGAAACTCATTTTCAGTCTTTTTTTGACATCCTGTGATATAATTCTTTACGTAAGGGATGACGGCTCATTGTTGAAGCTCAGGTAAAGGAAGAACACAGGACAGAGGACCAGCTCTGGGTGAGGCATCCAGTCTATGAGTTTAGTGGACTTGTAGAAAGTGTACAGGGGTCATGGGGTTTGTGGGAAGTCATAGTAATTGTGGTATGTTGGCCTCCATCAGGGTTGTTCCTTGTCACAGACTCTGTTCATAGTCTTCATGGAAAGGATCAAAAGTTTCCATTGAAGAGGGAGGGTTTTTTGCATATGTGGTTCTGTCCACTTTTTCTGGCTGGCATTGGGAGTAGTTTGCCACTGGGAAGAGACTAAGAATGGTAAGTTGGATGGTTAAAGATAAAAGTTTCTGATTTGTCGGATTAAAACAACTTTGACCAGGCCCAACATCGATCCAACGCTAGGCCCAGGCTCCAGCCACATCCAAAACCAGGCCCAGGCTCCAGCCACATCCAACACCAGGCCCAGGCTCCAGCCACATCCACCCAACACCAGGCCCAGGCTCCAGCCACACTCATCCAACGCCAGGCCCAGGCTCCAGCCACATCCACCCAACGCCAGGCCCAGGCTCCAGCCACACTCATCCAACGCCAGGCCCAGGCTCCAGCCACATCCACCCAACACCAGGCCCAGGCTCCAGCCACACTCATCCAACACCAGGTCCAGGCTTCGGCCACATCCATCCAACACCCGGCCCAGGCTCAAGCCACATCCATCCAACACCAGGCCCAGGCTCCAGCCACATCCATCCAACACCCGGCCCAGGCTCAAGCCACATCCATCCAACACCAGGCCCAGGCTCCAGCCACATCCATCCAACACCAGGCCCAGGCTCCAGCCACATCCATCCAACACCAGGCCCAGGCTCCAGCCACATCCATCCAACACCCGGCCCAGGCTCAAGCCACATCCATCCACCACCAGGCCCAGGCTCCAGCCACATCCATCCAACACCAGCCCCAGGCTCCAGCCACATCCAACACCAGGCCCAGGCTCTAGCCACATCTATCCATCCAACACCAGACCCAGGCTTCAGCCACACTCATCCAACACCAGGCCCAGGGTCCAGCCATATTTTTCCAACAACAGGCCCAGGCTCCATCCACATCCATCCAACACCAGGCCCGTGCTCATTCAACATCTATCCAACAACAGGCCCATGCTCCAGCAACATCCATCCACCACCAGGCCAGGCTCCAGCCACATTCAACCAAAATCAGGCCCAGGCTCTAGCCACTTCTATCCATCCAACACCCGGCCCAGGCTCTAGCCACTTCTATCCATCCAACACCAGGCCATGGCTTCAGCCACATCCATCCAACACCAGGCCCAGGCTCAAGCCACATCCATCCAACACCAGGCCCAGGCTCCAGCCACATCCATCCAACACCAGGCCCAGGCTCCAGCCACATCCATCCAACACCAGGCCCAGGCTCCAGCCACATCCATCCAACACCAGACCCAGGCTCCAGCCACATCCAACACCAGGCCCAGGCTCAAGCCACATCCATCCAACACCAGACCCAGGCTCCAGCCACATCCATCCAACACCAGGTCCTGGCTCCAGCCACATTCATCCAACACCAGGCCCAGGCTCCGGCCACATCCATCCTAAGTCAGGCCCAGGCTACAGCCACATCTATCCTTCCAACACCAGGCCAAGGTTTCAGCAACATCATTTCAACAACTACCAGGCCCAGGCTCCAGTGCCCACCATTAATCCATCCAACACCAGGCCCAAGCTTCAGCCACATCCATCCATCCATTCAACACGAGGCCCAAGCTTCAGCCACATCCATCCATCCATGCAACACCAGGCCCAGGCTTCAGCCACATCCATCCAACACCAGGCCCAGGCTTCAGCCACATCCATCCAACACCAGGCCCAGGCTCCAGCCACATCCATCCAACACCAGGCCCAGGCTTCATCCATCCATCCCCCACTGTTGTTCATTGGGTTGGAGAGGAGACAAACAAAGAGTTTAAGGTGAATAAGTGAAGAAACTAACAAAACTGATTTTATTACCAGAATCCTTATCAAACAATCTAAGCCTGTGAGTGGTAAAGACAAGATCATAATTTTATCTAGTGTGACGGGTTATTTTGTACCTTTTGGTTTATGACTGAATAAAATGAAAGCCACATCTAGATGTGACAAAACTGGACTTAGTCAAATGACTTCATTTCAGGTGAAATCAAGGCTTTAGAGACACACATTCCTGCTGTTCTTTACTGCATGAGTAATGACAGTGAACAGCTGACACACAAGCTGAGAAATTTCATCTCAAATTCAAAGAACCCTCACGATCTGAAGGTTTAATTCATAATTATGTAGCATCCTGACAGCCTGATGGTTTGTTTGAGATCCATCACTATAAAGAGAAACAAACAGTCAGTGGAAAGTGCTGTGTGATTAAAGAAACATTTCTGTTTATCTGAAAATGTAAAGAAAATGAGAGAAGCAGAGGAAAGAAAATGGCCCCAAACAGCAGACGTATTAAAAAGCAGCCTTATATGATGGTGTTTTATCCCGGTCCCCGCTCCTATCACTCACTATAATTTCAGCGCTCCTGCAGCCCACACACAGCAGCTCAGCTGTGCGGCTCGGGACACATAAACCACAATTAAAGCCATTCCTGTGACACCGTGCTGCACCTCCAGGATTTAATATACATTTTATATCATTACTGGGACTCCCAACGTCTTCGTTCTACACAGTTGTTGGAAAATGTGCCATTCAGTTACAAAGGCCCGTTCTGGTCGATTGTGATGACTTATTGGACACGCAGTCGCTCACACAGTGCAGACAATAGATGGTACATTCTCCTGACCACTTGCTGTTTTGTTCCTGTTCCTCTGCACCAGAGGGAGGATGTATATCTGTGAGTGTATTTTGAAAAGAAAATCTGGCTCCTGCGCTCTGTTGCTTCTCAAAGCCAGCTTGTTTCTGTGTCTACTGGGGTTTAACAGTCTTTTACTGAGTATACAATATTTAAATAAAGAAGATGAGTATCGTGAGCTAATAGGCACTACTTCCTGTCCCACTTGATGTTCCCTGCACTGAATTTATGCATCACAGCTGTGGCGTCCTGCAGAAATAGGATTGGTGCATATCACTTGTGTCCTGCAACTGGACCACGGCTGAACAGATGCAGTGTGAGTTAAAACACTGACTTGAGTGAATCCTTATTGATTTTGTGCTGTGACACAGCTGAGACAGAGCACAGACACAGGTCATCTGCAGGTGTTGGTCCACTGGGTTTTCTGAAGTCCACAGGAGGGTTGTCACGGAATGAAAATTTAAGCTCATGGTGATTGTGAGCTAAATGATCATGGTTTTCTGTATAATTGCAGTATTTTCAAAAATGTGTTTGATATGTTCAGAGAGCAGTGATAGACCTAAACAAACTGAAATAGTTTAAAACAGTGTAACAGCGTTGGTCATATTTCGAAAATAAAGGCAAAGTCTTATAAAAAGAGCTGATTTGTCAGGAACATTTCCAGTAGTTTACATTATACGAATCCAAATCTTCAAGCTGTTCTTGTGCAGTTTTAGATGCAGGTGCATAAACAGATTGTTTTCTGTTTGTTTGCTCAAGTATCTGCTCAAGATGGGAGCAAGAGCATGGTGCTTATTTTGAAATGACCGGATGCTTTGTTTGTTTCATGTCTTTTTCCTGTTTGATATGACCTTCTCTGCAGAGATTAACGCGTTTCTTTGGCACATCCATCAAAAACAGACTCAGAGTGAAGCAGTTTAAACTGCTGTCAGTGTCTCGTGGAGCTGAGTCAAAGCTCTGATTGAAAAGAGTGGAGGCTAAAGGCTGGGTTATGGTTTCCACCCGGACAAGACGCGTGGAAAAAAGACGTCCGGGATCTGTTTGAGAGTGCTTGAGGCTTTTATACCTATTCTTTCCGTCTGTGTGCCGTCTGTTTGCTTCCGTTCCCAAACTACAGGGGGCGGTGTATCACAAACACACGTCTACCAGAGCATTTAACTGGAGTAGAAGAAGTCTGCTTTTGTTTACACGATTTACAACTCTTTTTTTTTTCGCCTTCCTTGCTACAAAAACCAGTACCAAAACACAACGTAGACCAGCATGATGCTAGTTATGCTGGTCATGGTGGTTTTTGTAGCAGGGTTTTCCTCTTCTCTGTAGAATGTGACCACAAGGAACAGTCATCACAAAGTTTTCACAGTGATCTCTGTGTGATGAATCGGATAAATGCCTGTATCTTTTTGCACTTCTGACACTCAAAATCCCGGATCAGCCGCAATGTTTTCCACGCATCTGTGCACAGCTGTTAGAAGTTTTCGGAGGTGTGTGATGCGGAAATTTTTCGCTTGAGGGGGCGTGGGTGCAAAATCTTGCGTCATTCGTCTGCGTTGGGCGGAGCGAAGCACGTGGATGCAGGAAGCATAAACCAGGCTTAAGTACAGCGTAGCACGCAGCATTAACATTCAGCAGAGCAGAGGCTTCATGTGTGAACTGGGGGTTAGAGGGATAATGAAGTCCTGAGCGCTGTCGTCTCCTCATTCTGATTCAGTTTCTAATCTCAATGAGGTTTAAACAGAAAGTGTAGGTTACACAGTGCACCTGTGTGGCTAGTTTGGGAGATTCTGATCAAGCTGGGAACACACGGTTTTTGACATGACGACGGTTGTTGTTGCCGTCAGTGTTTTTACCAGGGTTTACCGTTACACTGGTAACTGTTACATCCCTAGACCAGAGTCAACACAGACATTAACCAGGAAACTTTAGAGACTTCATTCTTCATCTGCTGATGAGCTTTTTAGAGCAAACAGTTTTATTTTCCAGCTGGAGCTGCCTCCTGTCCACAGCACTGAAAGAACCAAAACCTGCTTCAGTGACCAGGATGTGACTGAGCTTGGACCTGAACCTTGCTGAGAATCTGAGAATCTTAGAGCTTGGAGAGCACAGAGGTGTGTTTTACTGCCCGTGTGCTGGGTTGTGCTCATGTGGAGAGGTGGATTGGGGTCAGTGGATCAGCCTCTTAAAGTGAGCAGGTTCAAGTGTCAGCCTGACTGAATCCTCTGGGCATGTTGGAGATCACATACATGACAGCTTTCTCTTCAGTAAGCAGGTTAGAGCGGCTCAGGTAGCTGTTTGCTTTCCTGACTGCAGGTCACGAGGCCGGCCCTCCTGTGTGCTTTTCATCCCCTACACACACACGTTTGATGTCACGCAGCAGCGTATGGATGAAGGGGGATCAGAGGTGGACTCGCTATTAAAGGACCACAGAGGCTTCAGCTGTGCTGCGGGAGGAAAAAAGGTGTGAAATAATGCTACAGTACAGAGAAATGAGAAATCAGTGTGGACTCCAGCTGCTTGACCTTAGCTGTGAGAACAAAGATTACACTTTTACACCAGCTCACACACATTTCAGAGAGAGGGCACACTGTGAATATGTTCAACTCTTTCTCTTTCCATATGCTGAGCTGAATTATGTCGTAGGGAGCATAAANTTTTGCCCTTGTCTTTGTAGTTTAAACAGTTACAGCTTGAATAGTAGTAACATCTAAAACCAAAGACTAGTGAACAGATGAACATGGAGATGTTGACAGTGCAGACCTGACGTAAAGAAAGATTTCAGAGGGATCAGTGGAAGAGTTTCTCACACTTCATTTTGTCTTCAACGTGATTTCTACAAGTGGATATTTCCTCCTCATCATTTTGTCACTTCAGAACAAAACGGCTGTAAAAGAAGAAGACAACAACGGAACAGTTTGCTCCTTCCTGTAATGATTTCCACACCAAAGCACTTAAAGCCACGACAGCCTGTGATTACTGTCGGAGCAGTGGGAGCCGGTCCTGTAGTTACTCAGGGCTGAACAATTTAAAAGTGACGAGGCCTTGGACAGGTTGATAAGCTTGTGCTGTCCAGAATGAAGCAAACCTTCATAAACATCCAGCTCTGCATTGTTTAAAAGTGGCTACAACACTCGGAGTTCCTGAAGGATGTTTGAACTAATCACAGACAAACTCGTTTACTCTCTTTTCTACACTTTCTGCCTACAGCTCAGTCCCTGCAGCACCTGAAGGATTTTACCTCTGGAGAAACAAATGAATCACACCAGGACTGAAACAATTAATTTGTACAGCTTCTGAGTGACTCAAAAGTTTGTTTCTTTCATTTCTATTTTGATCCTTGTTACATTTAGCTAACAGCCAGTCTGGAAAGGACAAACCTGCTGCTGCTCTGTTGGACACTCACTTTAACATCTTTTATCTGAAATTCCTGTGACATCAAAAAAACCTGAACCCCTTCAAACCTCAGTGGTGATAATGTTGCTGCTTCAGCTACTAGTTGTGTCTGTTTAATAAAACCACTCAGAGAGTTTTTTTACCCTTTTGTAAATCACAGCTTGCTCAAGATGCAAGATTTTATTATTAAGGTACTGAAACCCAAGCTGGTGTCTGGTGTGCATTTCTTATTTGTCCTTGTTATTTGGGATAAGTAGGACGTAACAAGTATAAAAATTAGGGACTTACCCCGTTCATTATGATTAATTAATTACAGTAATATTATAACCCTTTCAGGACCAATCCATCAAAAACATTCAGAAAATTCCTTTATTTTTTTTGGAACTGAGATGTTTATACGGTCTTTTAACAAAATCCACAAACAAATATTGCTTCATCATTTCATTCATGATATATTTCTTGTATCATGTTTGAAACACTGGGCAGTTTTGCAAACTATTTTATCAATTTATTCAAGTTTTTAAGCAACTATGCATTGGTTTCATGCAGAAAACACTTTTTTTAGATAAAAGAGTAACTATTTATATTCTATTCTTACTGCAACCTCTTTAAAACCAAACAATGATTTTCCTGAAAATAGGTGAGTGGATTATTTCATGAGAGCAGACATTTTTGGCTAAAATGCAACTTCAGCTGATTGTAGTGATATGACAATCCTCAAGGTGGTAGAATATGGTTTTACAAATATGTTTAACAGGTTTTTAAACAAACTGTTTATCATGTTGATGAGATAAAGATCTTTGAACTCATGTTGCAAATCTGCAACGCCTGCCTTGAGAGGGTTTCAAATATATATATATATATATTTTTTTTTTTTTTTAATGGATAGAGGAGGACAGGGGACAGGATAGAGTAGGAAAGGGGGAGAGAGTGGGGAGTGACATGTGGGAAACAGGCCACAGGCTGGACTCAAACCTGGGCCACCCGCTCAAACCAAACCTCATGGTGCACAACCTAATCAACTAGGCCATCTGCACACCAGAGGGTTAAAAATATTAACATATATTTATCGCACCACTGTATTTTTGCACCCAAACATTTTTCAGCTTGTTTGAGCTCATAGCTGCTGCTTTGAGCTATTCCAGGGAGTTTTGGCCACTTTTGCTGCAGTGTAAACTGGTGGAAAAAGCTCAAGAAGTTTCCGCCAGGTTGTACATTGGACAGAGTCTTGATTATGCAATCCCCATTTTTCGCTCACTGGTGTTTTAGAAAACTCATATTTGAGCCTCGGTCCAAAATGCTTTGTCTTGGCTGCTGTTTCTTTAAAGCTCTGCTCTGAAGGCCAGCCCTTCATGTTATGGGTGGGCCTTGGTGTTTGAGGCCCACTTTAAACAGTAAAATGGTGTAAGGCGTCATATTCATCTTTGAAGATCTTGAAATAAGACATTTCTCTTCACTCATCAGGTAAATGAGGCTCACGTTAGGTCTGATAAGACTTTTTTTTTATCAATAAGACATAAATACTTGCTCTGATTTCACTTTGTGCTGCTCATAAACATGAGCCTTTGTGAACCAGTTGTTCTCTGATACACTAACTGTGTAAGGACGTGTTGTTCATCACAATCAGAGTTTTTGCGTTCCACACATCACTATAAAGGACAGCTTTCAAAGCTCAGGGCTATTAAATAAGAAAGCGTGAAC
Source organism: Thalassoma bifasciatum (assembly GCA_008086565.1). Lineage (NCBI taxonomy): Eukaryota > Metazoa > Chordata > Actinopteri > Labriformes > Labridae > Thalassoma > Thalassoma bifasciatum. The sequence continues at coordinate 69,780 of RPOG01002608.1, read as the reverse complement.
AGAAGTGATAACAGGTTCAGGTTTGCAGTTCTGGTCATAAAAGAAACATCCTGGTGTCCTGAGGATACTCTGAAATACATAAACATGTTTCTGATTCATCTGTCTGTGAGTGGAAAATAAACACTTGATGAGGGACATCACTTCTGTCATCATCCCCTCACAGCCCAGAACAGTGGAGGCTCAGGAATCACTTCAATTCTGGTTTCTTTCTTCCTCTCTGCTTCAGACGCTTTTTGATTAACAAGAAACACTGAAAAGAGCAACACTTTCTCATGTTTTAACTTTCACTTTATGTCTCTCTTCGGCAAAACTGCTGCTTCATCTTTCATTTCTTTTCTTAAAGTGATAAATCTACCAATTAAATCCACCAATAAATCAACATCCAAAGATGTTATTTACACAGTAAATCTACATCAGACTGTACTTTCAATCTGATATAATCACCTCTCCTCTGTGTAGCAGGGCGTGGTGGCCAAGTGGTAAGGCGTTGGTCTCGTAAACCAAAGATCATGGGTTCAATTCCCATCCATGCCTTTACTGTTTGGACTTCCAAATAGATGGTTCGCCTGTAAATACAAAATGTGGTGAAAAAAATCTCACAAATACACTGGAGTACCCATGCCAGGTGTATACTTGGCAATGTAACTGTAGCGAGTGTTAACATTACAACTGTTTCAAGGCTGGAGTGGAGGTCAGCTGGTGTATATAATAAATGCTTCTTCACTGATTGCAGAAGTGGTGCAACAGATGCACATTTTGTTGAAAGGCAGTCAGTAAATTCAGCAGCGCATAGCAGTCCACCATTGTGACCCTTGTTGTTGTCCAGTTTGTGCATGGCAGTTTAAGTTGCCGCAATGAAAGTGTGGTGGGCACATGCAAAGTGGAGCATGACATCAGCGTTTCCACTGAAAACTCTGCCTTGTTGTGGCACAGCAGCAGTGGCGTTAGCATTGCAGAAAAAAAATCTAGCCTTAAGGATAGTTTCAAAACTTTCAGTTTTAGGTCAACTAAAACAGCGTTACCATGTAAACAAGAGATAGAAACTTCTTTAAACAGGGGTAAAATGTCTCTGAGAACTCTTCCAGTTGTCTTTTTAGGTTAAGCTTTGGTTCATTGTGAAAAAATCAGGTAGCTTGTAAAGGCATGGATGGGGGTCAAACCCATGACTTTTGGTCCACAAGACCATTAACTTACCACTTGGCCATCACACCCTGTGCTGTTCAGTAGAACTTTTGTCATAGAATTCCTGAGCTTTTCTTTAAGATTTATCATTTAGAACGGACCAATACACATTACACTACTATATTACTATACTATATACTCTGCTTGGTGAGGCAAGAGTTGGTAGATGAGCACTGGTAGGACATAAACAGGAGTCACTAACATTACATGTTACCGATACATATCAGAGCACCAGGCTGTGAGTAGTGTAATGTAACCAGTCACTTCACAACGCTACAACCTTGTTGGGGTTGTGTCTGGTAAATAGTTATCTTGAACAAAAAAAGTTGAGTTAAAAGGAATGTTCACTTTCCAAACAAATACATCATTACAGTTTGCGTCCTCTAGCCAAAGTGAGTCGCTGCAATCCACTTGGGTTCTCAGTGGCAGTCAGTCTGGACAATATGGACAAATCAGGCCTGAAGGCACATGACCATCTCTGTAGTAACTAGCATGTATGAGGATACAAACTTAGCACAAGTGTAAGTCAGTCTGTTAGCAGTAGATTTTTTTCTTAGTTGCAACAACGCCTCAACTTTAGAACTAATCTTGTTGTTTATTAAATTTGGTGCTGCCATTTTAAGCCTTTTAGACTTCTTAACCATCTCCAAGCACTTTGACGTGGGTGGAGTTGTGCCTGCACTCTGCTTTCAGAAGGAAAGTCAAATTTTCAGACCATATGACAGTGCTCCACTTTACTTCAGAAGCTTCAGCTTTAAAGATGGTTCAGATAAAATAAATAAGAAGTAATAAATGTCCATCACTGGAGGAGGGAGCCCTGAGAAAAGCTTTTTGTACTGTTCTGTGCGTGTGGTGGCCTTTAGTCTTATATTTCCTCTACATTTCCTCCCCACACCTCCTTCTCCATCCCTCCATTCCTCTGCTCCATAAACAAAGCGGTGCATAAAATTAGCATTTTGTTTACTGCTGTGGCAGTAAAGTCAGTGAATTTAAAGACTGGGATTAAATGAACGAGCGGGCTGAAGAGAAGAAGACACGCCTCGTCTGCTCACACTGAAGTGTTTTCTTTTCTTCTTTGTTGTTGACAAGAGATGTTGGAGGCGGAGAACAGACAGAGAGAGAAGGAAAGAAGGAAAATTGAGTGGAAAAATGAGAGTCATTTGGTACCTATGCTTTATGGGCCTCGCTTTTGTTTATTGTTCTTAACATCAGAGTGTGGCTGAGGCTGAGGACTCCCATCTGAATTAACAGCAGACATTGAAGAGAGAGGGAGGGAGGGGGCACATGGGCGAACAAAGGGAGGGGGCCAGGGCAGTGTAAGAGGGATGTTTAAGCAAGAAATGTTTTATTTCCCCCAGTCAGATTTCAATCAAAGTTTTGCTCTGAAGGTAGAAAAAGTGTTACACTCCTCTTTGTGAAGCATTAAGGCTCCGAGCTGACTGTAGTAAACACTTCTCCTTTAACAGCTGCAGCTTTACACACGAACACCACCAGTGTTACTGATATCAGTGAAAATTTATCAGCATTTCTACTCCCTTGTTTTGATTCTCATGTTTCAGCCACTTGCAACACTTCACCTCTGACACCGACACGTTCACTCTGATTTGTTAGATTTAGTCGAGAAATGAGACTCTGCACAAAGACTGAGTCACTATGTCAGTGTCATGGGTGTTTCTTTTCAGTCACAGTGTTTATTCACTCACATCAACATAGAAAGAATGAGATCAGTTTTCACAATCTTTAAACCACAAAGTCAACAAAATCAGGTAGGAAATAAACAACTTGTCTGGATATGAAGACAGTTTTATAAAGAGCTGAAACTTGATGGACCCAGGGAGTTGCTATCAGCTCTTTGAAAGAAGTTTAAAATTAATTTTAAGGGACTCAAAGAGTATGAATTTAAAGTCCACACTGACAGTTTTCTTTTTTATTGGAAGATTGGCAGATAATTAAATCGTGCAATATCATGAGAGGAAAAAACAAAGTTCACCAGTAGGGAAGGTTTTATTTAACCATAGGTTTCATCAAAAGTAACTCATTTCACTGCCTTTCAACACAATGGCAGGTTGTTTGAAACTTAAAACATCCCAGAAATCAAGTTCTTCTCAAAGTAATCAAAAGAGTCCCATTTGTTTTAACACCCAGTCTTTCCCTTTAAAGTCTCAGTCCTTCACTTCCTTTGTTATTGTCTCCTTTGTCACCTTCAGCTGTCTTGTGAATGATGCATGCTGGGAGTTGTAGTGTCCATCATGGGGGCTATTTTGTGTAATGGATTGGTTCTGGGATTTGTAGTCCCTCAGCAGCCATGTTGTCTAGTTGTTGACCACCTCTTGTTTTATAGCACCCATCCACAACCCGTCCCCTCGTGATGTCACAACCTCCACATATTCAAATATATCTGATCAAAATCTTGAGAGCAGTTGAAAAATTACACAAATTTACATTTTGCACTGTTTAGATCTTAAAAAGGTTCTGAGTAGAGTTTCAAAATGCAAAACAATGTATGATGTTGTAAGTATGGTATGAAGGTGTATTTTGTAGAAATCCCTGAGTCTGTCTGTTAAGTGACCAAATTGCTATGTTCTTATAAAAAAAAAAAACAGTCATCACTTAAAGATCTCATAAGTTCAAGTGGGCCTCAAACAGAAAGTTCTGCCCATAGCTCCACCCTCAACAAGCCCCCAGAGGACTGGCCAATCAGAAGGAGGGGAACTTCTGGAGCAGGGAGCCTTAAAGAGACAGCAGTTTTAACACCGCTGCAATTAAAGGTTTTTGGGGTTTTTTGGGGTTTTTTTTGAGTTGTAAAAAATAGAAAGCTACTCCAGGGGCAGAATGAAGCATTTAAAACAGCACATTCCCCACTCTTTAAAGAATACACACACACACACACACACACACACACACACACACACACACACACACACACACACACACATGCAGACAGACTCACAGGTGGCAGTGAACTCCAGGGAGCTGACATGAACATCTGGAGCAGTTTGTGTTCCAGTGTTTTGCCTGAGGTTACTCTGACATGTGAGCAGCCCTGAGGCCTTTAAGGTTGGAGTGTTTTCCTCTTTGGACTCTGAAATCTTGATGCTTCAATTTGTCCTCTTCGTGTGAACAAAAGAGAGGCTGCAGGGTAAACAGTGTTATTATTGTTATTATATTTAACTGTACAGAGCCGAACTGAGAGGTAATCAAGGTAAAACACATCACAGCTGCTATTTCTTATGAAGAAAACCTGTGAATGATTCAGACATGTTGATCAAATCCCAGGATCTCTGTGACTCTTGAAATGGACGGATAATTAAGGCAGAGAGTGGTTTTGATTCCAGGTTGTAAAAATGTTCTGTTCTGCTCTATATTTTTTAAAGGTCTCGTGAGGACTTAATAATGGATCTTGACAACCTAGCACTTTTATATAGATGCCTGTTAAAATGTATTTAAAATAAGGTTATCAACACCAAAACTTGTTATATCCAAATGAGATTTTTCAGTATCTTTTTCCAGCCTGAAAATTGAAGGCGCACAGACCAAAAATCTCTTTGATGACATTACAACAGCTGTCAAAGTTTAGCAGTGTTTAGCATAAACATTTTTGACCACCACACCCTGTGTAGAGCTGCTCACATGATTGAGTGACATTCAAATAATAGTCAGTAGTAAACATAGTTTAGAAAATAACATCATTAGACGTGCAAGTGTCGCACTAAGCATTTAACTCACTGCTCTTCTTGATGAATTCATTATCTCAAAAATAACAGTTTGGAAGTTTGACTGTTATTTGAATCAAGTATAACCACATTTCATCTGTAGAGCAGGGCGTGGTGGCCAAGTGGTAAGGCGTTGGTCTCGTAAACCAAAGATCATGGGTTCGATCCCCATCCATGCCTTTAAGGGCACGGTCACACTGGCTGAGCGACCTGGATCTTAGGGTTAAAGTTTGTTTACACATGTCATCAGCTGCCAGTGTGACTGCTCCCTGAATGTTACAACACTCCTTCATCTTCAGACTGAACCAAAGCTTGACCCACTATTCTACTGGGACTTTTCCCCTCTGACCACTGACTGAAATTATCTGAAGTGTCATTAAACGAAGTTGCGGCAAAGGTGTTAGATTATTGGGGTTCTTCTTATTATTATTATTTACAGCACACGCTTAGAGGAAAAGTTTGAGGGAGTTACACTTCTACAAACACAAAACTTGACTCGAGAAAACAGGGGTTCAAATCGACTCTGAACTTCCGCACGATGTGTGAGCAACCATTGCATTGTTATGGATTTGAGCTGTTCAACAGTCACTCACGAGTCTCCGAAGGCTCTTTCAGTTGCTCTGAAGTTGGTCCACTGTTTGTCGCTTTGCATAAAGGCATGGATGGGGATTGAACCCATGATCTTTGGTTTACGAGACCAACGCCTTACCACTTGGCCACCACGCCCTGTTCCATTCTCCCTCTAGTTATTCCATTACTTTGAAAATACCGTCTAATGTATAGCCATCACCATTTGCCTCTACCCAAATTATATTTAAATTTCAGAAAATAACCTCAAATTCCAAACGAGTAAAAACAATATTTAAAAAGACACAAGAGACTTAATTGGTTTACCAAAATTATTATATATGCTAAAGGTAAAAAAAATCCAACATAAAAACGCATCTTCGACACAAATCTTTATTTGCGACACAAATGCACTTATAATCATAAATTATTCTTCTTCAAAAGGTATTTTTAAATCCATAATAATAACCTCTGTTTTATAATGTGTTGTCATGCCAGTCTTTTTGTTTGAGCGGTGATATCCAACAATCCAACATATAGAACTGCTCTCAGCTCTTTGGCAGGCTATCTCTTTCTTAGTCACACCCAAGAAAAATGCTGTCCTGAATGAAACAAGACTAAGACTTCAACTACTTTTAATGGATAAAGGAGAAAAATATTTCAACGCTAAACTGAGATAAAACAATCATAAAATAAAATACTCTGTAGTTAACTTGTTTGTTCAGCCCCACAATAGGAACCGCAGTTTCAGAAATATTACTATATCAGTACACTGTGTCCTAACAGAGAAAAGTCACTGACCCTGTAAGACCCAGATTTATAATAATACAAAACCAGATTTTACATATTTAGGCATCCGTAAAATAAAAGCCCCCTTTTTTTTTGTTCAAGAAGAACATATTTACATGATCAGTGTTTCCAGTTTTTTAAGCCTGCAGTGCTGTTAGATAGTAAATGTATCATAAGATCTGGCCATCAGACCACAAACTCACACAACTGGCAATTTTTTTTCTTCTAACTTTGGGTCTTACAGGGCTAGAGGAGTTTGAACAACTCATTTTCCACTTCATTATTCATGTTACCCCCAAACATTTGATGATGGGTAATGTTGAGGTAACACGGGCGCAGTTGATTTTCAAAGAATACAGTGTGGACAGTAAGTGTCCATGGCTACATGATGTGACAATAATAACATGTTGCAAGTCATGAGGACACAGTGGTAGCTTCATCAGAAAGTGACACATTACATCAAAAGTCATTGAAGTATCATACACAGAGTTTAACCATAGGAGGAAAATATTATTTGCAAAAAAATATAAATAATAAAAATGAAAAGATAAACATGTGCATGACTTCAAGTTAGTGTTAAACAAAAGTCTATTCATTCAGCCCTTTTTTTCTGAGAAGTACCTTTTCATAAAAAGTAATTCCCAGCATAAGATGATGAACCAAACTCTCTGATTGGCTGCCAAAGCACTGCGACAGCTAGCTGAACAAATGTAGAAATTGTGCGTGTTTATTGTTAAACACGCACAATTTCTATAGCGCCAAGCCACAAAAATGATAGTTATTATCAAACCTAGACAGAACCTGAAATGCACACAGTAACATTGTTACAACAGTGTTGAAAGATTGTACATACCAACATAATATATTCAACTTTGTTCAGGTTTCCTGACCTCAGTCACATGCAACTAATAAACACACTAGCAGAAAATATGAATATGATGTGTATAAATCTATGAATGAGTATGTGGTTGAGCAGGTGTATGAAAATATATATATTCCAAAAAAAAGATAGGTAAAACAAAATGTTAAATGCTAAAACACATTAATACATAATGTAATATATTGAAAAAATATAATACTTTGATACATTAAATACTAGCAAAATGAGGAAAATTGCGCAGATGAAGCTGATTGATTCTCCAAGCATCTTTTATGAAATTTTAGTTTATAGCTGAATGGAAATTAATATTCCAGAGTTCAAAGCCCCTGAGTCGTACTTAGAAATGACTTCTACAAGTGTACCATTTAGGAAGATAAGGAGAGAAAGGTTGGTAAGTTGAGTGTTTTTAATTAATAGAAAGTTTGAAAGTGTTCAGTGGATGTTACCTCTACATGCTGGCTTAAACATAAAACCACATGTCTGAGAGATGCTAATGTTAAAAATATTGAGAACCTGGAGCTTCTGTAACAACTAAGTAGATAAGTCATGTGTTACGTGTTTGGGTTGCCACTCTAACAAAGTGTTTCTGGAGGAGCAGGATTTAACAGAGAGCAAATCTACTCAATCATGTGGTCATCACAAGTTGTGTTTTGTGAACTCTGTTTCATGATTTAATGCTTCATAGATGTTGTCATGGTGCTGCTACAGAAATATATAATACTATTGTGAAGCTATTACAAGGCTTATATGCTGTTTATGTGCTTAGTGCTGTTTTTGTCACTGTGAAAGTACTTCACGTAGTTGCATAGTGTGCTGATTGTTTTTAAAGGAAGCATCGTCTCTGTTTCCTGCCCAGGGACTGCAGGTGTATATAGGCTGGCAGCTCACTCTGGTACAGCCTAATGACTGTGCATGGTGCTCGGAGGAGTAGAAGAGTCTTTGTGTGTCTGCAGAGAGTGTATAAAAGGACAGAGCAGTCTTGTCCTTCTACACACACTCTGATAATGCTAGCTCACATCAGGGGGAACACGTGCATGATGATGGTTCTGAGACTGTCTGGTCCTAGAGGAGATCAGACAGCAGCACTGACAGTCACCTCCACCTGCTGGATGAAGCAGTCAGAGCCTCACCTTCTGTCTGCTCCGGCCTCTGACAGAGATCACCACCATCTGAGGAGAGAAGAAGGCAAAAAGCTGAGGTCATGGGACACAGTGGTGTTTACAGGTGTTGAATAAAAATGAAAATCTCCTCAGTCTCTGACAGTGATTCAAAAACTCGGTCATGATGAGCTTCCTGAAGCCTGTCTTCACTCTTTCAAGGCTTCACTGAGGAAATCTACTGAAGGGTTCAGAGGTTCACAGAAGAGATTCTGAAAGTGTTTGCTACATTAGTACTGACATCAGCATGAACTGACAACAACACTGCACTGACCTGAGAATCTCCAGCTTATAGGGAGGACTCGCTACAAGAAGAGACAGCAGCCTCACTCCTGAATCCTGGATCTTGTTTTCCTTCAGCTCCAGCTCTCTCAGATGAGAAGGGTTGGTCTTCAGAGAAGAGGCCAAAAAATCACAGCTGATCTCTGTCAAGCTGCACACATTCAACCTGTGGGATACACAAATTATTATTTCTTTCTCTAACCAGATGTCTTTATGTTTTGAATGTGTCCCGTAACATTAAACTTTCTCACCATTGATCCTTTGGATCTTTAAGGCATATGCAGAAATTTTTGTTAAGTTTTGTGTAGCTAGGAAAAAATTCCATACCCATAAACTGTGTACCATTAGAGAAATGATCAGACTTGTGACATCTTTCTGTAGTGACTGTTGTTTCTGCTGTGTGCATGGCTCTCTTTGGCCTGGTGTGTATGGGGTTTCCAGTCAGTTTCAAACAAACACTCAACAAACTGAATGGCAGCACCTCCTCATTGCCTCATATTTTTAGACCAGGAGCTGCTGATTGGTCAAAGCAGAGGGTTTGGTATCTGACCTTAGAGTCTCCAGCTTGCAGTTTGGACTCTTCAGAAAAGTGCTCAGCAGCTTCACTCCTGAATCCTGCAGCTTGTTACCACTCAGGTCCAGCTCTTTCAGATAGGAGGGGTTAGACTCCAGAGCAGAGGCTAGAGAGGCACAACTGGTCTCTGACAACCCAGAGTCCATCAAGCTGAATTATGAAAAAAAAAGAATGATGGAACTTTAGAAATCATCCAGGGTTTCATATTGTGGTGACAGTTGAAGAAGATTGCACACGGGACTTCAAATTACTCAGCATTTACCAGTTTCATATGCAGTTGTCTGGCTTCTACAGATAAGTGAGTAAGTAATGCTTATCGTAATATTATCAAAGTTCATGGCCCAAGTCACATTTTCAAGTTTTTCAGAAAATAGGTTAAACTGAGGGCTGCACGGTGGCGCAGCGGGTAGCGCTCCAGCCTCACAGCAAGAGGGTCGCCGGCTCAATTCCCCGTTCGGGTATGGGTGGCCTTTCTGTGTGGAGTTTGCATGTTCTCCCCGTGCATGCGTGGGTTCTCTCCGGGTACTCCGGCTTCCTCCCACAGTCCAAAAACATGCCCACATGGTTAGGTCAATTGATTATTCTAAACTGCCCGTAGGTGTGAGTGTGTGCGTGAATGGTTGTTTGTCTCTATGTCAGCCCTGTGATTGACTGGTGACCAATCCAGGGTGTACCCCGCCTCTTGCCCAATGACAGCTGGGATAGGCTCCAGCCACCTGCAACCCTGAATAGCAGGATAGACGGTTAAGAAAATGGATGGAATTCCCTATGGATGAGTGTTCTATCATCAGCTACATGCCATCTGGTCTGCTCAGAACACTGCTGTCCCAAACCGTCAGGTCTTGAGTCTGTAAGAACGAGGCTTAAGTCAAGTCTAAAGTTACTCTGTGTGGGACTTCAGCACCACTGAAGTTCAAGTCTCAAATCCAAGTCCCCTTTCTCTTATCATGTGGCAAACTTTCAAAGAAGTGATAACTCTCAGCAGGCATGACATGTTCCATGGACTTTAGATCCTGGAACTTCTACTCTCTACATGGGCCTAAATCATGCTATTGGTTTAGGCTTGTAGAGTATTGAGGTGACAACAGCATTATTATTATTACTATTATTATTATTATTATTTCATTAATTTCAATCAAGATGATGGTAGCTCGTTGCAGCAGCTCTGTCTTTGTTGCTCTTTTTTCTGCTTTTTTCTTCCCGTTCATTACCAAATTTGGTGCTCGCTTTCACTTTTTGTGCCTCATTTGTTGGTCATGGACACCAAACTGGCTATGTTTGCAGCTGTGTTTTTCCTTTTTCCACTCATGTATGCGCCCCACTCATAACCATGGTCACATTTTTTTATATACGAGGATTAAACTGTCAGCAGCCCGCTGCATGTCAATGCTAACTGGTGCTAGGCCCGAGCTGAGGAGAAGGAGTCAAGACAATTTGCCCATACTGCTGTGTGAGCTAGTGAGCAACAACATGGACCTGTCCTTCCATTTATCACTATCACTAACCCAGCACCAGAGAGAAAACCAGAGGGGAGAGTAGCATCATGCTCATCACAGACGCTAACATTGAACTATTTTTTGTTCATTGTGCTTTACATTTTCTTGCATTGCTGCCTTAACTGTATCTAATCTTATCTTATGTTGATCATTTTACCCGGGGTGGGGAGAATCCTGAAGAGCTGACTTAGGCAAAAATATTCTTTTCCGAACAACATGACTTAGGCCATTAGTTTAAGAGGGCGACACTATGCAGTTGACTGGCTTATAAACACACCAGGGGCCCAAATTTTAGGTGGGAGAACACATGTGGCTGAACTGTCGTAAAACACTTAATAGAGAGCCTTCCCTTCACTGCTGCCCTCTAAAAGGTCTGTGCTCACAACTGTTATTGAGATAAATAAATAAAACTCTCTGTGCTTTTTAAGTCATCACAACATTTCACATCAATTTATCTCAGCACAGAAGTACAATAAGCATCTTACCTGAGGGTCTCCAGCCTGCACTGTGGACTCTTCAGAAATCCACTCAGCAGCTCCACTCCTGAATCCTGCAGCTTGTTAAAGTTCAGGTTCAGCTCTCTCAGATGAGAGGGGTTGGACTCCAGAGCAGAGGCCAGAGAGGCACAACTCATCTCGGACAAATGGCAACCCATCAATCTTCATGAAAAAAAAATGAAAGAAAATTGAAAATAAAGGAAAGGGATGAACATAGACTGTATATAGAATTGACAGGCTCCACCTTTCATCGTTATACAGTTTTGAAGTCCAAAGAACCCTGTGACTGGAGCTGGATTTGGCCGCCATTGTGCAACCAGAGTCTGCACAGTAGAGCATTTGGGAGGAGCCAGGTACCTTAACATTTACCGCCTCTCATATGAAATACATTGAAGACAGAGATTTTGACCTATACTGCAGCCAGCCACCAGGGGTCACAGCGTTTGTGGATGCTTAAATAAGAGCAGACTGTCATGGTGTCCACTGATTACACAGTCACATCACAGTCTCCTAAATTCAATGGTTCATGTGGTGGAGATTCATATTAGCCTGTGTCAGGATATTTTTATTCTTCCTAGGGCCTGAAATAATGTTTTCTACTTTTTTCCAACTGGCATGTATAAAAAAGCTATAGATAAATATTCAAGGTTGGAAAAGCTTATAATCTACTAATTATTCAGTGTTAAAATTGATGAAAAAGATTATTCATGAAATTACCAAAAAGAAAAAAAAAATATATATATATATATATATATATATATATATATATATATATATATATATATAGCTCTGGAAAAAATTAAGAGAGCACTGCAAATTTTTCAGTTTCTCTGATCTTGCTATCTATAGGTATTTGTTTTGAGTAAAATGAACATTTTTGTTTTACTATATAAACTACTGACAGCATTACTCCCAAATCCCAAATATTGTCATTTAGAGCATTTATTTGCAGAAAATTAAAAATTGTCAAAATACCCAAAAAGCCCACTGTTTTCAGACTTCAGACTTCAAATAATGCAATAAACAAGTTCATGTTCAATTTTAAACAACACATTACTAATGTTTTAACTTGGGAAGTATTCAGAAATCAATATTTGGTAGAATAACCCTGATTTGTAATAACATCTCTCATGCGTCTTGTCATCTTCTCCACCAGCTCCACAGAGGAGAGTGATGACCACAGCAATGGTTTTTAAACATTTCCTAGTTAAATAAGATTTGGTTTAGGTGATCACCTCATCAACACCTTATTAGGTAGAAACAGGTAGAAACAGGTGTGCTTGTATTGAAATTCAACAGACACTGCAGTGGAATGACTGTCATATATGAGAGGTACTGATTTCTGAAAATTTGCAGTGGTCTCTTAATTTTTTCCAGAGCTGTATATATATGCATACACACACATACACACACACACAAACACACATACGCATAATCAGAAAGAACCTTCAAGTCCTGAAAAGAAGCTCCTCATACCCTGAGTACTTCAGGAGTAACTCTGGCTTCAGAGAGCCATCAGAGGCAGCCATCCTCCCCTTAATATGAAGTGATCTCTTTGTAAGAGAAATACACTCAGAAATCACTTCATATGTTAACCTGAAAAAAAGCTGCGATTGTTTGATTAAGATTACATTGATCTTCTGATTTCATCCACCCAAAGAGACTGAACTCAGTGAAGACTGAAGCAGCATGAAAAGCTGCCCAGTCAAGCCCTTTGTTCATCTGCTTTCCCTTTTGCCCCATTTGTCTCCAAAGTTAATGAAATAAATATTTGAAAGACCTGAATGAAACCCAAACATGACTGTTCTTCAGTCAGTGCACTGACCTTAAGGTCTCCAGTTTGCAGTGTGGACTCCTCAATCCGTCAGACAGCGTCTCTCCTGAATCCTGCAGGTTGTTGAAACCCATGTCCAGCTCTCTCAGGTGGGAGGGGTTGGACTTGAGAGCAGAGGCCACAGCTTCACAATGAGTTTTAGAGAGCTTACAGCCTGAGAGTCTGTAATCACATTAGTTACAATGAGAGAGGACTCTTTAAAGGAAGGAAATCAGGGTAGGTAATTTATGATTCGAAGTAAAATAAAATAAAATATGGGATTGAAAATTAAGTATGGACAATCTACTTAAAATGTGTGGTATATACATGATGAGATACACATGTACATGTGGCCTACATGCACCTTTTCCCAAATGAAACAACCCAGAGCTTAGCCCCTGTAATTGGTCCTCTGAGCAGGATTGCGTTCATTGTATTTTCAACATTTCCAGAATTGCCACACATCAGTTGACATTCCATCTAGCAGAATATGTTCAAACCCATTGTAAAAAGAAAAACTTTGCAATGTTGATCTCAGATGGACTTACTGTGCCCTCCTGCAGTTCCTCACAGCTGGAATCAGTCTCTGTTGTCCTTCCCTCGATGTATTGTACTTTTTCAGATCCAGCTCATCCAGAACCTTCTCTGACATCTGCAGCATGTCGGCCAGAGCAGAGCAGTGGATCACAGAGAGGTAACCCTTTGATCTGTTCTCTGACTTCAGGAACTCCTGGATCCCCTGATGAACTGAGAGATCCTTCATCTCCATCAGACAGTGGAAGATGTTGATGCTCTTGTCAGGAGAGACCTCAGCACTGTCCATCTCCTTCAGGTTATTGATGACTCTCTGGATCATCTCTGGACTGTTGTCTGTCTCACCCAGCAAACCTCCTAAGAGTCTCTGGTTTGACTCCAGGGACAGTCCATGGAGGAAGCGAACAAACAGGTCCAGGTGACCGTTTTTACTTCTTAGAGCTTTTGTTATAGCTCCATTCAGGAGGTCTGCCAGGGTTGAAACTTGGTGTTTTTCCCCCAGAAAGCCCTCCAGTACAGCTGTGTCTGAGTTTGTGAAGCAGTGGAACATGTAGACAGCAGCCAGAAACTCCTGAACACTCAGATGAACGAAGCAGTAGACTGTTTTCTGGAAGATCACACTCTCTTTTTCAAAGATCTCTTTACAAACTCCTGACTGCACTAAGGCCTCCGTGGCATCCAGACCACAGCGCTCCAGGTCTTCTTGGTAGAACATGATGTTTCCTTCCTCAAGGTGTTCAAAGGCCAGTCTGCCCAGCTTCAGGAGAATTTCTCCGTCAGCCTCCATCAGCTCCTGAGGACTCATTCCTTGCCCCTCAGCGTATTTCTTCTTCTTCCTCTGGGTCTGAACCAGCAGGAAGTGTGAGTACATGTCAGTCAGGGTCTTGGGCAGCTCTCCTCTCTGCTCTGCTCTCATCATGTGCTCCAGAACTGTAGCAGTGATCCAGCAGAAAACTGGGATCAGACACATGATGTGGAGGCTCTTGGAGCTCTTGATGTGTGAGATGACTCTGTTGGACACATCTTCAACCTCAAACCTCTTCCTGAAATACTCCTCCTTCTGAGCCTCAGTGAAGCCTCGCACTTCTGTTAACCTGTCCACACGTGACGGAGGGATCTGATTGGCCGCTGCAGGACGAGAAGTGATCCAGACCAGAGCTGATGGAAGCAGATTCCCCTGGATGAGGTTTGTTAACAGCAGGTTCACAGAGCACTGCTTTGTGACATCAGACACCACCTGAGTGTTGGTAAAATCCAGAGACAGTCTGCTTTCGTCCAGGCCGTCAAAGATGAAGAGAAGTTTACAGAGAGTCAGCATCTCTGCTGTCAGCTTCTTTAATGTTGGATGGAAAACATGGAGCAGCTTGAGGAGACTGTAGCGCTCATCTTTGATCAGGTTCAGCTCCCTGAATGAAAGCAGGACCACCAGACTGAGCTCCTGGTTTTCAGAGCCCTCTGCCCAGTCCAGAGTGAACTTCTGAACTGAGAAGGTTTTTCCAATTCCAGCCACGCCTTTTGTCAGAACCACTCTGATTGGTTTTTGTTCTTTAATCTGAGCGGCAGCGTCTGTCAGATCCTCTCTGATTGGTTCCTCCTGCACAGGTAAGGCTTTAAAGATGTCCTGACCCCTGATGGGAGTGTCCTGGAGGATCTTCTTCTTCTTGGAGTCTGTCTCCAGCTGTCTCACCTCATGTTGGGTATTCACCTCTTCACTTGGTCCCTCTGTGATGTAGAGCTCAGTGTAGATGCTGCTGAGGAGGGTTCTACTTCCTGCTTCATCAGTTCCTTCAATCACATGTTCAAATCGCTTCTTCAGACTGCACTTGTGTTCATTCGAAATCCCAGTCAGATTGTCACACACTAAAAAAAAGAATAAGATTGAGAAGAACAAAAGAAATTTGACAACTCATGGTTTTAAAGTCCAACATGAACCAAAATAAAGACAAAAATCAAAGTTCACACTTCACGATATCACTGACAATTAATTTCGTGATGAAGGTTTTTGGCCTTACCGGATCATTAACACTAATAACTGTCTATGCTTTTATTGGTTTTCATCCTGGTGGAGGTGTAAGGGGAAGAACTTGTCACCAAAACTAAGTTAAATTAAATGTGTCATCTTGTTAAAGCAAATAATATGTATCAGAGTCCATGTTTGGGTCGCAAGTGCCCAAAACTTTCAGTGTTTCTACATATCTTTATGTGATTCTTGGTCACAGGTGGTGAAGAGATCACTTGATCTCTTAGAAAAAAAAATTCTGCACATCACTTAACTGGTAACTTTTCATTGTTCTTTTGTTTTTGGATTGTGTATCATCATTCTTTGTAAATAGTGTTATTTTTATTCTTTGTAAATAGTGCTATTTTTATATTTTTCTAAATTGCTAATATCTGATAAATATCTTAAGTCATTATTATTATTATTATTATTATTATTATTATTATTATTATTATTATTATTATTATAGCTAATTATTTAGCTTATTATTTTTTCAATCTTATTTGTATTTTTTTTTTTTTTTTTTTTTTTTTTTTTTTTTTTTTTTTTTTTTTTTTTTTTTTTTTTTTTTTTTTTTTTTTTTTTTTTTTTTTTTTTTTTTTTTTTTTTTGATTGTTGCATCTTTTGCACTTGGAATGTTTGTGAGCTGCTGTGACAGAAATTTCCCCCTTGGAGGATCTATAAAGAATATTTTATTCTATTCTATTCTAAATCAAAGAGCACATATTGACACTTAAAGCTCACCATGTCCATCCTTACAAATAGGTAATACAAAGAACTACAACTTGCCAATGTTAAATGTTTTTGATTTAAGATTAGATTATCCCTAATGGACACAGATCCCACAGCAGATATCTACTGAAGCAGAAAACCTGTACACATAGATTTCATGGTGTTTTGAATGGCATCATGTGAGATCATGTTTTGTTTTCAGAGCTGCTCACATAAACAGACAGCTGTACAGTCTTACTTTCTTCAGGGCTGGTCTGAGGTCCATGTCCCACTCTGGATCTTTTTCCACTCTGGGGACACAGGAAGTCTCCTGATGAACCAGACTGGTCCTGGTAAGAGGTGAGGTACTGTCTGCAGAACGAGTGTCCACAGCTGGTAGAGTCTGGATCCTTCAGGACGTCCCGAAGCACGGCACAGCGGGACGTCTGCTCCTCTACAGGAAGCAGACTCCTTTTCCTCCCCCTGTGAGGACACACTTTCTATTTTTATGACTTGTTGGCTGAAGCTGAAAAATATCAAGATATATTTAGCTCAGCAGTGTTTGTTTAAGTGATTTGTGACCAAGTGGTAACTTCCTGTTCAAACATTTTTCAGAGGGTTAACATCCTGGTAGGAAAAAGAGGGTATGGACAGTTCATTTCCCTAACAGCATTTACTGTTTTGGGGGGCTACCTTTTTTTTTTTTCTTCAAAGTTATTAGTGAATAAGTTTTTCCCATACAAAGGACTGACTGACCTAACTGACAGATTGTTAGCATATTCAACATGGCCCCTGCCAACGAGGGGCTTCAAGACTCTGTATCAGAGACAAGTGGATGACCACATTCATACATTACACAGTCTATGATTGTGACCTGGGCTAATGTTGACGTTTCAACTCAATTTTAATGTTTCAAAGTTGTTGGTGCTACAAAGGGGCAAATTAGAATCTGTTGAATCTGAGCATACTTTTTAAACAGGTTTACAAAACACATTTGTATCAATTAATCATCCTTAAAAGAATATTTTGTGTCAATTTGTTTATACTTGTACTTAATGATGAGGTATGAAGCAGGATGATGTTGGATGAATGCGTAGTTTATTTACTTTGCATGTCGTCACTAAAGCATGATCACACTGTTTGATATTTTAATACAGTAACATAAACATGTACTAGAAATATGGTTCCTAATTGTTGGATGTCTGAGTTGTCTTACCTTGTATTTGAGGGTCTGGGTTCAGTAGAGAACCATATATAATCTTCTTTGGACTGTTTACTCTTCAGAGACACACAGCTGGGTCCAGAGGACTCTTCAGTGTCCTCTGCATGTCGAAAAACCCTCATGTTGTCCTCTGAAGCAAGGCTGAGAGGTTAAACAGAATCACCCGGTGAGAACCCAGCTCACAAGAACCAAGAGAAAAATATTTGTTTATGAGTCACGCCCTGAACTCGGAGAGCTGAGGGAGAGAAACGCACACACACTAAAACGCAGACAGAACTCCTGTGTCCCTGCATTAATCTGGCTGCTGAGGTTATTCTGAACTTTCTTCCCCCTTACAGTTTACAGAAAGAGGACTTACTCTAAGACTTTAGGTTTATAAATGTTGGATTAACACTCACCAGGCCTCTCTTTCTTGCTCCACTCCGTCCATTAAAGATGGAGTCTAACAGTCTGAGATACTTTCACTTTTGAACCCCTCCCCCCTTCTCCAGTTACAGTGGGCCGACAGGATGACTCAGAGATTTGTTTAAAGCCACAGAGGCCCTGAAAGGACATGATCACATAATTTCAACCACAGGAATTAATACACTGCCTGACTAAATAATAATAGTCTATTCACTAATACACTAATAGTCGCATTCAAAACAGAAAGGTCACACACTGAAATTTTGTTGGATGCCTGTAGCTTTGATAACAGCACACATTCACTGTGGCAATGCTTAAATAAGTTTAGATAGGCAACCTCAGGTCATAGCACTGCCCCCACAGGCTCGTACAGTAGGAACTGGGTGCATCACTTCATCTTCTTACCCTGATGCTCCCATCACTCTGGAACAGGGTAAATCTGGACTCATCAGATCACATGTCATTATTTCATTCCTCCAGGGTCCAATCTTTATGCTCCCTGGCAAACTAAAGGCTTTTTTTTCTGGCTATCCTTGCTGATACAGTTTTCTTAAGGTTACACAGCTGTTCAATCTCAATCCCTTGAGTTCCCTTTGCATCGTGCATGTGGAAATGCTCTTACTTTTACTGTTAAACGTACTCCTGAGTTCAGCTGTTGCTTTTCCTTGATTTGATTTGGCTGATCATTCAAATGATTGCTGATTACGATCATTCAGGATATTTTTCCGACTTTGTTTCTTCCTGGAAAACAATGGTTTCCCACTATCCTACCAGTTTTTAATTACGCATTGGACAGTTCATAACCCATTTCTAGTAGTTTCTGCATCAATCACCTTAGATGTTTTCTCTGCTTAATGCAGGCCAGTGATTTGACCATTCTTATAATAATAATAATAATAATAATAATAATAATAAATTTTATTTGAAAAGTGCTTTTCTCAACACTCCAGGACACGTAACAACAAGGATAAAAGCATAAGTACACAACACAAATGATTAAAACAACAAGCATACAAGCACAACAAGTGAATCAAATGAAAAGGGAATGGGTTACAGGGGGAATACAGTTCTGAACAGATGTGTTTTGAGTTTTGATTTGAAAATGGGTAGTGAGCCACACACTAACATCTTTCCCACGACCACAGAATGTGGCCAAGATTCACTTTGGCAAAAAAATGAACCTCCAGTGCAGTGTGTGCCATTAATAAAATTAGCAATTTAGGTGGGACACATTATTTGTACTAGGCTGTAAACATTTATTTATTTATTTTTTGTATCGTCTCATTTGTTGCAACTTGGCAGAGACACGCCAGGAGTCCGCAGGTTTGAGGTTTTACAGCTCAACATGGATGGAGAGAGACAATTAATGGAGTGGGAAGCACAGGAACTCTCCCTGGTGTCATGACTCCATCTGTCTGTCAATCATGCCACCTGTCAGACAGAACATGCAGCTGGGGTGCACATGCAGGAATATTAGTTGCTGTTTGTAAACACAATTACCAAACTGGGCTCCTCCTCCGTGGCTCAGTGCCACTAGCAGCGCATGCCCACTACCTGTGATCATGGCTACATGAACACACTCTCAAGCCCAGCGAGCACCTGCAGCATTGCATTTCTACGTGGGGGAGACTCAGGGGCCGTACACCTGACTTCTTACAGGTAAATGAAAGATCCTGCAACTGTTGTATCATTCTTCCTGTGCTTCAGTCGCCCTCATAGTCGCTTGAGATAGCTCCTCCCACTCACTATCATTAACACACAAAGTCAAGAGGGCGCCGGGTGTGCTGTGATTGGCTGGGGTCACCATGTCTACTCTCCAATAGGGATGGATTTTGATAAGATTTTGTGGATACAAATACCATTATCTATTCAGCTTATCAACCCAATTCTTTATCCATTCCCTCATTGATTCCTCCTGTGAATTCAATTCACAGGCAGTGGAGGGGGTTGAGGCAGACGCAGACACTGACACACATGCATAGAGGAGCAGAGGTGAAGATTGAGTAGGAAAAGTTGATACTTTATTTTTTTTGGCAAATCCCGCAGACCCTACCTTTAAAATTACCTAACACTATAGTTTTGTCTTCATTTTCATTTGTGAGTTGGTGTGTGTGCAGCAGTCCAGACCTGTGCACTTACATAATCAGTTCAAAGCCCTCCACTTCCTCACTCTGTATTTGTGCCAAGCGAGGCGCTGCATGAGGAAACGGGCTCCTTGCATTGCCAAGTCTGCCTGCAGGAGGAACCTGTGGGAGAGAGGAGTTATTTGGCTTGGAAACGATGCTGAAATGAAGGAGTATTGATGTGTGGCGCTGCCAGGGATTGCTGGAAGAGGGGGAGAAAGGGCACCTCGGGTCCTCTGATTTACCAGCTGTTTGAGGATTTTTATTTACTCACACACATTTCTGAGGAAGGGGATCGTAAGATGGAGAGAGTGGATGGAGTACTCATTTATTTATAGATGTGATTTTAATCAAATACAGGTTTACACTGCCAATAGAGCAGATATACTGTTGGATAGTTACAGTATGCTCTAAATGGATTAAGCTCTGACTTGCTCAGTGTGAACGTGTCCTGAATTAGCCTCTTTTTTTAATTATTCAACCACATATCTACAGACCTGATCAATTCACTTCTACATTCAGCTGGGCCTAGTTTAAAGATCAGGACAATGAAAAAATATTCAGCAACATTAAAAAGTATTACATTGCCTGAAGGCAAACTTTAGATAAACGAAGTTAAGCAGAACTTTATTGTTCATATTCAAACACCTGGAGCGCAATTTTGTCCAGTGATTTCACATCATACGCAGAAGCTGTTGTCCTTGTTGCTGCATTGCTGGCTCTACTCCATACTACAACTGTTTGTTTTATCTTGTTTTTCCACAACCACTGCTGTGTACGTAGAGAGTAAACACTGCTGGAGAAGGCTTTATGCAGTAGTCAGTCGCTCCCATCGTCAAAACATGAACTTGGTGAAAAAACAATACAACACTGGATGGAAATGAATCTTGTACTTACTTACTTTTTTTTGACCAGGCAGTACAAAATTCTGTCTATAGGTCTTCACATCTATATCTTTCTTTCTATTAAAAGAAGAGTCAATCATGCCGACTCTGACTGCTTGTAACCAGATGCTTCATGATGATATCAGCGGGTCATGTGTGTAACTTAGGTTTGTTGCATATTAGGGTGAGTGGTACTGCAGACCATACTTGCTCGTGAGGAAGGAAATGGCCCATTATGCTTGAGTACAGGAAGATTCTGATGGCCAGTTTGACTACGCCCCAAGTCTGCACTCGCAAGCTGCAGATACGCTCTGTACTTTGGCTTTGGAACATTTAGACCTGGAGGTTTGTGAGTTGTGCTCATAGACTGTATTAAGCAGTGGATCCCAAACTTTTCTAACTCAGGGCCCATTTTAAAGTCTCAAAAATGCTTGCGGCCCATCTCCAACCCAATAAGTACAGAGAATATAAAATAACTTGTTAGAGACCCATTTCTATCAACAACCAAAAATGTAATAAAACCCGATATTTAGTGTAACTGGCCAGTAATGTAATTAATGTAACAGATTCCAGATTCCAAGCTCAAAACAATGTAAAATTTTAGCCAAAGTGTAACAATTTGTTGCAGTTGAGTCAGCTATTACTCTCAGGCTTTTAATACATTCTTTTTGTTATGTTTTGGGCACGGCATTTTTGCTACATTTTTAACAAGTTATTACATTTTGGGCTTTGTTGCATGTATAATTTTGTTTTTTATTCCATATTGGATCGTTGTTAAATTAAGTCGGGTCATGTTACCCATTGGGCTCTAAACTGCCTTCTTAGTGGATATTTATATAGGAAAATCTGGACATTTTTATTTTCCTGACCAAGTTCATAGCTGAGTTTTAACAGATAAAACATCATTCTGTATATTTGTATCTTTCTTTCTTTATTTGTATCTTGTATCTCTATATAATTACACTCCACTAAAATCATATTATTTTGGAATTGATTTGGCAGCCCACTTACAATACCTTCACGACCCACAGATTGGGAATCACTGATATACAGAATGGACACAAGGCTCTGCTTTTCACCTTTGCACAGTTCTGAAGCCAAAAAAACTCTGTCACCGGAGCTGTCATTGTGCAGCCAGAGTCTGCAAAGTAAGAATTTGGGTGGAGCCAGGTAACAAAAAAAAAAACAAACACATACTATGCACAAACGACAGCTGTCAATCATTGGAAAATGAAACTTCAACTTGGTTTTAAATGTCTAATCACTTATGAAGAACCAGCTCCTCAGAAAAAAAGAGGACTTGAACACAATGCAGCCAAATAGCATCGCCATATCACATAAGGATGTGAGAAACATTTCTACCAGGTGTAATAATTTTCTTAAGTTTTATCACCTCTCATCTGGAATGCATTAGGAGACAGAGATTTTGACCTAAACTGCAGCCTCAGTTATACAGTTATACTGAAGGCCTCAGTTAGAGCTGACTGTCATGGCATCCACTGATTGTACAGTTTATGGTTTTGCTGCTGTAGAAAGTTATGTTTTTTTTGATAACTACCACAGTTGTTACAAAAGATAAACACATGAGTAGTTTAATTTTACGTACTCTCCTTATTCAAATCTTGTAAAACACTTTCGATTGGTTCTGGCTGAGAGTTTGGTCTAGTTTGGGACTGGTTTGCTGTTTGTTGAAATCAGCATTTTTAATTCCTTGAAAAAAAAACCCCAGAGATGTGTTATTCAGAGTCTGTATACAGGCTGTGACCCATTCAATCTGGTACTTATTCCAAAGAAAAAGTCATCCAAAGTGCTGCTGTGAAGCTCACATGTAACACTCCACGAAGGTCACACATCACACCAGTTGATAAGTGAACTGTAAAGTAAAACGTGCATTTCAAAGTTTATGAAGCTGTGCACAGAATTGGAGTGTTGGAGTGTTATATCCTCACGGCAGCAGTCTAGGTTTACTAAAAATCATCCTCCAAGGACGCCTGGCTTTACAAACATGTTGTGTGAAATTTCACATATGAAAGAATTTTTTCTTTGAGAGGAGTTTGAATTCTTCATTTTAAATAACAAAATCTTTCAGCCTTATTTGTAACCTCAGCCTGAAACGAACCTTAATTATTAATTTATTTCCATTTTATCACTCCCTCTCTGCTTACATATCTGGCCTCTAACCATAAAAAGTGGTGTTTATGTTGGCCTTGTCATGTTGTGTTGTAAAATGCTGTGCCCTCGGTGCATTTCAGAGAAAAATCTACGGGCAGAAATAGATAAAATAAATAAATAAAGCTGTTTTTTTCCTGGAAAGCCTCTTGGGTCATTCTATGAAAAATTAACCCACAAAACCACAAAACTAGTTTTCAGTCTGATGTGGAAACAGACTGGAGTCACTCCAACAAGGGTCAAATGCTGGAGGTTTGTGTTGTCCTTTCATTTTACCCTCTGAAGTCTCCACAGCTGCATTCACAAAAATCGCTAACTTTTATTCATCTCCTATGCCGATATATATATATATATATAATCATAGTAATTGTAGTAATAAGAAGCACATATATTGGTAAGTCCCCCAGGATTCAGTAGAATATCACATTTAAACGGTTCCAGTGGTTACTCCTTTCAGCTTCTAATCATTCGACCCTAGTTGCATCAGCATCAGCTAGGGTTTAATAACATGCAGCTAGCTGAAAGATAATCGCCCATGCTGTTATTATCCAATAGGAGGCTTATTTTCTTAGTTAAATCCAGGTGGTGACTTTTTTGGCCAGGCAGCGTAATAAACAGTGTACACTCCTACACTCCACATACTGACACTTTGTCCCATGTTGCTGACTAAACAACAGAACTAAAATGCTTAGATGTCATTTAGGTTTCTGTAGGACTTACCTCTGGAGTCATTAATGTTCCTCTCACTTCTGCACAGTCACACTTTCATGTTTTACAGTGACTTCATCAGTGCTGAGTTGATGTAATGACAAACGTGATGTAAAAACTGTTTGTCTTCAGTCGCTAACTTTGACTGAACTGTTTGCTTCAGAAGCCAAACACAACACCCCCTCTCCTTTTTCTGCACACAAACCTCCCCTGCTTGTCTCCTGTGAGTATGAAAGTGCTCCGTCATTTCACAATTCACGCCAGCAGCAGCTCCAGCTCCCTCTCTCTTCCTTAATCCTGTCATATTCCACCTCTGAAGCCTGAAGAGCCGAGCACCTGAGCCAGTTAAGGATGAGTGATGAGGCCTCATCTCCATCGCCCCTGGACAGTCTTCTTTCAGTAAGAGGAGACTGGCCCTGAAAGGACGATTATCTCACTGCTGCCTGCTGTACAGTCACGGTTCCCCACTGTGTGTGGGCTCGCTNCTGTCTGTCTGCATCTGCTGCTGTGTCTATCTGTGCCGGCCTGCTCGGGGACTGCCTGTCAAACTTTAGACGGGCCTGGCTCAGCTGGTGCATCTGGCACTGCTGCAGTAAACACTGACGGCTGGGATCAACCTCCTCCTCTCTCATAAACACAATACAAGATGTGCTGCAATATGATATCACACCCCTTATTTAAGCTTCAGAAGAGAGAGAGCTATGAAAGAGGAGTTTACACATCATATCAACAGCTTTTCTCAACCACAAATTATTTTTTTATTCAGAGACTGGGACTAGAAATCCACAATTTCTTCAACAATTAACCCAGGGAAATTAACCATAATTATAAGAACTGACTTGTTGAAGAAACAATTATCTGACATTCACTTTATTTCTCCAGTTTCACTCTAATTTACACCCACTTGACTAAATGACTCTCATTGATGCTCTCTGCACGACAGCATTGCTTTTTTTTAAACCACTTTTTTACATGCAAAATAAAATTCAAGTGCAGTGACCTTAATTTTGTCAAGTGGATGAAGCAAAACTAAACGCTGTATGAACCACTCCATTTTTTCAATGTGGTTAATGAACTTTGCAAGTCAAACCAACTTGATTTTTTTCATGCAGATCAAACAAAACTAGTCTTTATTTGAATTAATTAACCTTTTGATGTCTTTAATGAGGTTTTTGAGTAATTTCAGCATGAGGGGTTGCCAGACTACACTGTCTGGCGTGGCCCGTCATGTAGTTTAGGCAGCACGTCCACACTGGGATGAAAGGCCAGTATAGACAGATCATGCCACCCGTGTGGTTCATCCATGTAGAGATGGCCCTCATGTCCACTGTGTGCCCTCCTCGCTCATGGTAACAAGTTATGGTAAGGAATCAAGTTCAGTTTCTGATTCCAAAAATACCAAATGAAACAGTAAAGATAACAAGATCATCTCTCGTTGTGTTGATGAACTAAAAAAAAATAGCCTCACATTACTTAAATCATTCATGTAACAAAAAAAAAATTCTCTGTCTTGTGTTTGGAATAATTTTTACTTACTAGAAATTTTTTCTTCAATACTAGTTTTATTTGTGTGAAGACACTAACTTGAATTTTGATTGTTGATTTTACTTCTCCCCTGATTTATTTTTCTTAGTGTGCCCCATCTTTTCACAAAGGTCTCAAAATGCCATATTACCTCCAGATTTTTTAACTCCCACCGCGCAGACTACCCACCCAGCCAGTGTTTGTATGTGGGGCCTATGTGGGCTATACACAGGTTAGAAAGTGGGTCCCATATGGGATTGATAATGTGTCCAGTAAGGGCCCTATTCCAATTACCCGCATGGGTTTGATATGGGATTACACTGGGTGTTGGGTGGGGCAGCACATACAAGACCCATCCAAGTCCCAGCTTCAAACTCTATGTGGAATTTAAAGTTTTCAACTCAACAATGTACATAACCAAAAAAGTCGGCCCGTACAACGAGGTCTCATACCCACTGCATTGTCTCCCCAATCTCTGTGGCAATATCTGATGATTTACAAATCACAATGGCATTCTGGGTACAAGTTTGAAGCTGTAGCTTTGCTAAACATCTGAGAGGTGCTAAAGTATGCTAATAATTAGGAAACAAAGAGTTGGAGGACTAAGTGACCAGTGACACAGGAGGAGAAAGTGTTTCCAGGAGGGGAGTGGTGTTTTCTGTTTGGAAGTTGTATGGTTTTAAATATTCAACGAAGATCAAAGATTAGTTTATTCCAAAAAAAAATAACAATTATTGCAACTGTGAAGTTGTGTGAGTTGAAAAATGAATAATATTCCTGTAAAAAGGCTGCATCTGTGCTCTTATGACAGTACATTGTACCATGGAGTTGGGGTACAATCTGATTTCCAACTCATGAAGTCTCACCTTCATATTCCCACAATGCAATGCAAAAAATACAAGAAATCAATGTTTTCTTTCCTTGAATCAATATTATAGTGAAATATGGTTTTTAAACAGGGTTGTACAGGGTTGTCCTGTAGGATTTAACCATAGAAATATCCTTGTAAATTTACATTTAATTTGCTGAAGTGTGGTCTTGATGTTGGGTCTGTGTTGGTAATAATGAATAAATTAATTCAATGATTAAGCTTCACTTGTAGTGAGGACTTTTTCTGTTCTTTCCTGTTAGTATTTACGCCAATTCTGTTTGTTGCATTTTAATGGAATATGTGGAAAAATTGCTCAACACCCAGTCCAAAGTTTTTCCCATGTCCCACTTTTTTCTTAAAGTTTTGTAAGTATGAAAATTATCCTAGCATACATCCATGATAGAGAAAAATGTATTCCCAAAATCTGAAGTGAAACACATCAGACCAAGATCTTGGACTAAGCCTCAAGATCAAAATAAAATAGATGTGAGAGTTTGTTGAACATTCTGGCTGTTAGAAAGGGAAAAAAGGAACAGAACACTGTGAATGGAAAAGAAAAAAAAACTGTAGTTCATGGGCGGATGTTGGTTTCACTACGCTTATAGAAAGTCAATAAAAAGAGCTAAAATTAGAGTTTTTTGCAGTGAGGGGGATTAGGGAGTAAAGGAAAGACAGAGTTGAAAAGAAAAGATCAAAAGAGATAAAAGAAAAGAGGGAGGAGAAAGATGGTTCAAGTCAGAGATGTGAGAGATAGTTAAAGAAAAAGTTCGACACAAACCAACTAAAAAAAAACAAGACAGAAGGGACCCTAAAATTGGCCTCCTATTTTAGAGATGAAAGAAACTGCTCCATGGACACACACACAGACACAGACACACACACGAGTGCAGACTGCCATGGTCAAAAGGCTGAGTCTGGTTTGAAGTATGCTTTAAACAACAAACTGTCAGGGGACGGAGAGCAAGAAGGAGGAAGAGACACACAGAGAGGGAGCGCTGCAGCCACACAGGAACATAAAGGAGGGCGTGGGAGGAGGTGGACACAAATATAATGATGAAAAATGCTGCAAGACAGGGATGGAGGCAAATCAGGACGCAGATAAAAGCCAGGCTGTATATCCTTTGTAAAGCACAAACATCATATATATGTATTAAAGCTGCAAAACGTCCTCAAACCTCCCATTATAGAGTGTAAGGCACAGACACAGTGAAGCATGAGCTCCAGTAAAAGTATTTATAGAATCTAATGATACCACCAAGTGATCTCACCACACTGCTGAGGCTGCTGTAAGCAGAATAATAAAAGACTGAACCATCTGTTACATCTACAGCCGGCTTTTATCACTAACTCAGCCCTATTATCACACGCCTGTAAAACTACACTCACTCAATTTTTGTAATGGGATTAGGCTACAAACTTTATTATCCAACACGAGGTCGACCTTGTGTCCATGTCTGCTTTTCTTAATGTCCTTTAACTCCCATAAATACAAATATACTGTTAGTTTGTGCTCAATAAAACAAGGATTGGGATCAGCGACGTTAAGAGGAGACAGCAGACTGATGTCTTAAATAAACCGAACCAGCATCTCATTTCCTAGACTGATTCAAACACACATCATCTTTTCAACTACACAGAGACACAAAGTGTAAACAGTTTCTCTCTGGTTGTGTTTGGCTGCAGCTTCCTCCTCTGTTTTTAAGACTCACTAGTGAGCAGCACTGCCGGGGGGAAGTAGTTAGACCAGCATTTCCTGCGGTAATTACATTAACAACAGTTTTCCACCCTCATGATGAGCCTCATGGTGTCTTTAACGCCCTGTGTAAACCCCAAACCTGTTGACTCTAGACGTGGCTCTGCTCATTATTGGCGCTTTACCACTATACAATTCCAGCCCTACTCTACTCGGCTCTACTCGGTTTGGTTACCTTATCCACCAGCCCGACTACAGACTCACGGTGGGCGTGGATCTTATAACACAGCTGCGCTAAAGTGCTGCGCAGAAGTGCGTGCATGTCATCTATAACATGACACAAACATAATTTTGTACTAACATATGTGCCACCGTGGTCTTTAAAGGGAAAAAAAAAGCTTTCAAAAGATTTCATTAAAGTAATACAGCGGCTCAATGTCGGGCGTCATGACAACGGAGGTAAACAACAGCTTAGTGCTACTGCACACAGAGGAAAACGAAGGAGCTGCTTCCTGACATCAACTCTTCCCTGGATCCAGTGAGATCACTTTAATTTTTGAGTTTTGGGCCTGGTATAGCAGAGATTTTTTGTTGATCAATCATTCTTCTTTGAACTGGTTTTCCTTTTTGGATCCCTGTGGATTAATGGACTGATTGGTGCTTAAAGACTCTCGTAGCAGACAGATCGCTCCTGTGCCGAGAAACTTTGATTTAATTCAAAAGACTCTTTAAACTGAACTATCTTTGCTGTTAACTTCTTTTTCTTTAAAAGGGACTTTAAACTTATTTAGGAATCATGAAGGTGCATTTAAAGGTGGTATTTTGTCTTCATTCAGTCTGGTTCTGTGCCGTCGGGTTTAAATGTCATTAAAAACCCGTCACTGACTTATTTGTTTTCCTCTTGTAAGTAATTTGTACAGAGTCAGAAGCTGCAGAGACGACATTCTCTGACCAATGAGTGACCAGCAGTCCGTCGACTTCACGTTTTAGTATCGGCTTTACTCGCTTGGAACCAGGGTAGAGCAGGTCCTAAAAACTGGCGTCTGACGCGTAGTACCGTGCTAATGGAAACACAACACAAACCAGGTAGAGGCGAGTAGAGTCGAGTAGAGTAGGGCCAAGACGGGGGGGGGGGGGGGGGGGGTCTGACCTATCGCCTCGCTCGATGTGCTCTGCATTGAGTGATGCATTTTGCTCCTGATTGCCAGAGCTAGAACTCCTTCAAGATGTTAAGCCTTTAAAGGTAGAGTATGCAGGATTTTCCTGATAAATTAAATGTTAATTTGTACTGGAATAATCCTGCTCAATCGTCTTCTCTGGGCCTCTACACCTGTGTGTCAGCGTCTGTGTGTGCAGAAATAAGTTTTCTAAAGAGTGCTTCCAGGTATCACACATGGAGA
Organism: Thalassoma bifasciatum; assembly: GCA_008086565.1. Classification (NCBI taxonomy): domain Eukaryota; kingdom Metazoa; phylum Chordata; class Actinopteri; order Labriformes; family Labridae; genus Thalassoma; species Thalassoma bifasciatum. The sequence goes on along the minus strand of RPOG01002608.1, from coordinate 40,587 downwards.
CTGTCACCGTACAGGACATTTGCACCACTCTAACAGTGTTGATCCCCGCAGTGAATGCATGTCGATGCCACAAATCATTTTATACATTTTATGACCCCGAGGCTTCATGTGTGCTCCTTCTGTATCCCTGTGCACAACGTCTGTGCTGGAAAACCTCACAGTGTGTGTGTGGTGAGCTTTGATCCCACATTCCCTGGTGGTCGGACATTCGCTCAACCCCTGCTCTACACACTCCAGCTACTTCACCAATTACTACACACACACACACACATGAACTCACAGCCTGTCCAGCTCTGCTCTATCTAGGTCAGTCCCCAGCTTAACCACTTTTACTGCTCAGTTGCTAGTGCTGCTCATCACACACACACACACAGACACACACAATTGGTGAGACACTCATTCAGCTGCACGGCCTGATAATTCCATGGACTCACACATATTGTCTTTGTCAAATGTTTTTTTGCATATTGAAGGTTTAACCCCTTACATCCCAAATCATTCTGGCCTTTTTACCATGCTATGTTTCAGAGCTTGAAACTGTAAAAACATATGGTCAAAATTCATCAGTGACACCTCATTTGATAGATTAAAGTCTTTAGTTTCTGAAAATGTCATGTTTTTATATGTGGCTAAAGTCCACATCAGGATAAATGCAGCTTAAACACTTTTTTTTTCCTCTCAATTTTTTTTTTTTTTTTTTTTACAACCAATTTTTGAGCATCATTTACTTCAAGATGCTTCATGCCAAACATTAAACATCCACCACATCACTTCTACACCTTGTCATCTACATCTGGGCAAAACATAAGCTTTCTAGGTTAAATCTTGTAGGAGTTGGAGAGTTTTAAGTCTCTAGTGTCCAAACACTAGCCGATGTGTTTGCATTTACCAGAGTCTAGTCTGACATGTGAACAAAATCAGCTGTATCAGTGCTCAGTGTCTTCTTTGTAGTCAAGCTTTGTTCTCTCTGTGAAAAAGTTCACTAAAAATTGTGAAATTATAGCTCTGGGTCACTGATTGTACCGCTCCTGTTGAATACATGAATATAAATGATTACATGCAGCAAAAAAAAAAAAAGTCTTTTCGGCAGTCTATCTAGCTAAAGCAGGCTTTGTGTGAACGGTAAGGCTACTGGTTACTGTAAGAGTTGGTGATAGGCCCAATAGCCAATAAGCAAGCCCATTAGAAGGCTTTTACACAGCTTCAGCTAATGCTACTAGCCAATCAAGCAGAGAGCATTTCCAGTATAAATCAGGCTCTCCTGGCATCAAATCTCCATGTATCAAGATGGGCGACTCTTTCACTAATTACGTTTTGTCAGTAAAATAAACTAACTTAGTGGCTGAAATGTGAAGAATCTAAGCTTTCTAACAAAGGATGCATTCTAATGTTTGACAAAGTGGTCACTGTTTATACTTTCATGACGTCAGAGAAATGGTAAACGGGTTGCTGAGAACTCGGTGGAGTGTAAGAGGTTAATCGTCATCACTGTTGACACGGCTGGAGAAACATGACAGGTCTTTGTGGAGTGTAGAAGAGAAAACACACACTGACATTTCTCTGCTCTCTGTAGCTCTAAAGCCTGCAGCATCACTGCCACTCCTCTGCAAGACAACATCAGCAAAGGGCAAACAACAGAATGAGCACACTGTTCCAGGACCTTCTAATTTTGATGAGCTCTCTACAATCAGGTCAAAACTCTTTGTTTTCTTTCTGCAACAGCACTTCCTCTATCCTCTCAGCTAAGCATCATATGTGGTCTGAGCTCTAATCTTGAGATAACCAGCATCGTAACGAAGAAATCGATAGTTGGAAGATGAGCTTCGGGGCTTCTCAGTTTTTATTTGGATGATGAAACGGCGGTGGAAGAATGAGTGCTGAAAACAAAGAGCAGAGTACGATGTAGTGAGAGAGGAGAGGTTTGTTTTGCGCGCAGCACCACCAGTTACGAGGAGTTAAAGTCAGATCTTCTGTTTCTCCCAGAGCCTTTGAACCCACTTCAGCAGTCATGAGTGCTGGATTCAAGTGTCGGGCCAAACGCTGCGTGGAAAACAGCCCTTACACAGGTCAACAGGAGTTTCACATTAGAGAGAAGCAGCAGCTGTATCAGCGTTCGACTCCCACACACTCAAAAACACTTAAAAGCAACGTTATGATATGCAAGGCTCTTTCTATAAAAATAACCCCGGAAATCTACAACACAACAGAAAATCACAGATTTTACTGCATANCTTTAATCATCTGTACTGAGTTTCTCAAACTAGAACAAATCTTATCAACAAAAGATTTTCAGTGTCACCACAGGATGGCACACACCATTTTTCTTCCCTCTGTTATTGATATTCAACTACAAGAAATCAACAAACAGACAAACAAACACGCCTGTTTGAGTTTCTGTTCTTGGGTTGATTTTATACCTGATGATTTAATCTATGTTGAGAGTTTTAAACCTCACTTTCAGAGCTGGATCTGCTCATACAAAGTCATATTTTCCTTCATCCTTCCTAACATGAGTCTGGATTCTGAAGTTTTATTTGAAACACTTTTTACACACTTGAAGTGACACTTTAATTGAAATATATTACAGGCTTCCTTTTGATCTTTTGTGGCTCACAGGCTGAGTTTTATAAAAATATAGTGTAGAAAAGTTTGCTGTCCTTTGACTTGGAACTCCAGGACAAACAGTCGAGGCCATCTTTGATCAAAAGCAAACCCCCGCCCTGCTCGCTCTTCTTCTCCCCGCCTCCTCTCAGATGTTCATTCTGATGTGTGATGATGTAACGAAATGTACTGGAGCATGAGAAGAAAGCTGGCTCAGAGTCCTAAAACACACACACACACGCAAACAAGCCAAAGTTCAGTAATCTGAGATTTTAGAGGGATGAGTGAGGCAGCATCGCCTGTGATGTTCAGACACACACACACACACACACACACACACACAGAGAGTTTTGAAGCTGAAACACAAACATGGATTCATGGATTTGGGGGATCGTGTCTCAGACTTGTCACCTGACATCAAAGGGTTTTTGGAAGGTGTCACTGATCATATTTCTGTCCTGAAAGGAGAAAAAGGAAGTGTTAAAAAACATCAGAGTCCCCAAATCCAGACACTTCACTCTGATGAAAAAGGACATTTGATGTTGGAGGCATCTTTATAACTTGTTTCTACCTTTTCCTGTCAGTCTGCGGAGACATAAACTGAAAATATGAAGTGGACCAACCCCCCCAAAGACGTGTGCTGTTGGTTTTCAGTCTTTTACAGGGTTAATTTAATCAGCAGTTTAGGAATCAGTCTTAGTTTTAGCCACATTTTAGCCTTTTTTCTGTTTCAGTGAATTTTGCTTTTAGTCAAACTCCTCTTTAAATTCATAAAGTCATAAAGTAGAGTTACACAAGAGCAACCCTTACTCTACATCAAGTCAAAAGAAACACTTTTCACACACTCTTCCTATGTGAAACACTACGGCTTTATTTATAACCTCTGGCTTCAAATAAAAGTGGTATGTTCACAATAAAAGGACAGTGTTTCAGTTTTATGACCGTCCTTAAATGCACCTGCAGTGACAGACAGTGAGCTGCACTCCAAACTACTTCTTCATTTTTGATGATGAGACTAGAAGGGAGGACCCAGATGCACGACCGCTTCAGCAAAGAAGCTTTTTATTGCAAAAATTATCAGGCAATACAAAAAAAAGGAAAAGCTTAACAATGGCTTGGTATGTTTGGCACAAGAACGGAGTGGGGATGATAATCACAACTGCAGGGATACACCAGGTCAGGAGGTGTAGACACCTGGAAGACAAACATGAAGGACAAGATTGAAGTAAAAGGTGTAGCTTAAAGGTAGAGTATGCTGAATTTTCACAAAAATGAAAAATGTAGTTTTTACAGGAATAATCCTGCTCAATCATCATCTCTAGGCCTCTGTACTTGTGTGTCAGTGTCTGTTTACCTCACCCCCTTATAGACCCCCTCCTTGTCTGTTTTGTTAATGTTGTGGTTGAGCTCAGGACACTTCTGGGCGGAGAACAGGAGTTTTTATGGGTAATGATCAGCTAATCACAGCGCGCCCAGTGTGCATGTGACTTTGTGTGTTGCAGATAGCGAGTAGGAGAAGCTATCCTGAGTGGCTATGATAGCGGCCATAACACAGAAGAAGAATGGTTCTATATCAGCAGTGTATCTCATTTACCTTCAGGAAGTCAGGTGTACGGCTCTTGAGTTTCTCTCACACTATGCTGCAGGTGCTGGCAGGGCTGTTTTTACCGTCTATGGTGTGTTTACGAAGCTTCGACTGTTAGCCATGCTATTAGCTACGGTTAGGGGCAGTGAGCATGCACAGCAGCTGACACTGAGCCATGGAGGAGGAGATGAGTTGGATGTTATTAGTAAACAGAGAAGCAAAACCTATTGAAAATTTCTGCATACTTCACCTTTAATATAACTAACAAGACATGGCAAGTGTATCCAAACTTCAATCCTGCTTACACAAGAATGTTTCACTTTTCACTCAAAAGTGCAGTGAAAACAATCCGCATTTACAATAAAGGCCAAAGGACTTAAAATGCTGTAGTATGCATGCTGTGCCTGTAGTTGGCGATATAACTGTAGGAGCTGTTAAAGCGACAGCAGCTTAGAAGCTGAGGAAGAGGTGAGCTGATCAGATGAACAGATGCACAGTTTGTTGAAATACAGTCAGCAGATTCAGCAGCACAGCTCAACATGGTAGCCTGCCAGTGTTCCTGTTGTTGATGTTGATGTTGTTGTCCAGTTCACGTGTGGCCATACCAAAATGAAATTGTAATACGCATGCAAGAATTGGACTGTGATGACAGTGATTCACTGAAACATCAGGCTCGCTGCTTACCAGCAACAATGGCCTTGGTGTTTCAGAAAAATTCCCAGTTGAAGGCCGTTTTCAAAAGTTTTCATTTTAAGTAGGCTAAACACTGTTTCTGTGTAAACTAGAGGCCAAAACAAACCCCAATGTGTTTTATTCAAGAACCACTGATGTGTAAATGGCCCTGTATGTGTCCAACAGGTCAATGACAGATAAATGGAGCTGAAGACACAGAGCAGCAGAAAAAAAGGGGAAAAAACTCAAACATTCAAGATGAAACAGCCGTCAGTTCAGGTGCTGGTTGTGGTGAAGTCAGTAGCTGGGTTTACATGGAGCCTTATATTCCAATTGGAATTGGTTTAGAGTCCAAACTGAATAAAAACGCTTCATATAAACACTTCAATTGGAATAAAGAGGCCAAAACTGAATGGAATTACATTCGGTTGCACAGGGGTAGAATATTCCTTTTCCCAAACCGATTGAAAGGAAAGTTTCATCATGTAAAAGGTGAAACAAAGACATCAGGCTGCACTTTGTCTGTGCATGCTCTGTCTAGACATAAATGTGCAGTGATGTTTACTCCACGTGAAAACATGGCGGCTTCCTCCTCCTCTTCAGTGAATCCAGTAGGTGCACATTTCTAACAGGCTGTTGCTTGAATAAAAGTGTAAAAAAAAATCCCAACTGCTGCGCAAAACAGACAATAGACCTCCATCTTTTTAAACTCGTGATTGATCTGCCAGTGTCACGTGTCTGTAAAACTTCCATTCCATTTAAATGTTGTGGTCCATGTAAACACCAGATCGGAATAGATCAGCTGACATGTCAACAGTTGACCTGAGATCTTCAATCAGAATAATTTCAATCCAAAAGAAAAAAGTCTGCTCCTGATGCACACGGAGTTAAAAGAATCAATGATGACTTTTTGTTCTCAATGAATAACTGTCAGAGGCTTATTGCTGTTTAGACAGGACTTTGAGCCAAAAAAGGGAGAACACAGACTCATCTTAAAAACCTCATTTTACTGTTTTTGGGCAGCAGAAACCTGCAGGTAAATCTCTCTCACGCCTCCACTAGACTGCTTCTCTATTGACACTTGTATCATATGTGGTCTCTGTTTATCCCAGAAGCCATATACAAGGTGAAAAAAGTGTGGGGTAGAGATTTAAATCCCTGACTTTCTCTCTCTCACACACACGTATAGAAGAGCTGATGCAACTCCTGAGCGCTTGTCTCGGCTCAGCTCCCATGACACATTGTTTTCAACGCCAAGTCAAGCCCGGTTAGTGCCAAAAAACTGTGGATGTGTGTTTGTGTGGCCTCGACTGATGTTTCAAAGTGTCTTTGATGCATTACCTCGCAATCCCCAGAAACTTTTGTGGCTTCACAGTTGCATACACACACACATGAACACACACACAGGCACATACACTCTAGCGTGTCTTCTGATGGTGCAAAATGAAAAATTCTGATCTCCAAGGTGTTCTTCTGTAACTCTCTTATCTTCATGCTTGTTGAGTCACAAACACGCTCTCTTACACACACACACACACAGATACACACATGAACAGGCACAGCGAGAGGACGGTAAAGGGTCAGACGTGAAGAGACAGAGGGGGAGGGGGTGTCAGCAGGGAGTAGAGCATTTATTATAGCATAGATATAAAAACAGACACCAGGTCACAGGGGTCAGCAGCCTCCTCATGCACCACAGATCCACTGCTCATTATCACGTGTGCATCACACACTCGCCCTCCATGTTTGACACACACACTCAGCAAAGCGCTCACACATACACACACACACACACAGGCTGCTATCTGTGAGCTGTGCGATACAAACAGCACTTTCTGTTTCTATATAAACACAAAGCAGGATACAAATCTTTGTGCTGGGCTGTAATTTCATTTTTCATTATCTGTGCAGAGAGAGAGGCGCAGCAGACACGTCCAAAGCTGATTCCAGATTGTTTTATAGAACTAAAGGAGAACGTGACAATGGATTTAGAAGAATAATCTTCAAAAGTTGGACTGGAATAAACGGAGAGAATAAATAACTTGTTAAAATGTGATGAACCGTTACTGTCGTGGCAGTACTGACATTACATCTTGTGCACATGTTGAATTAAAACAAATCTGTGACATAAAACGTGAACAGTAAATTACTGAAATACACTCATGCAAAGCCCCAAACTGGAATATAAAGTGTTCCTCCTTCACATTAACATCAGGCTTTAAAAATGCCCCTCTGGAGAGGTTAAATATGAAAAATGTAATGTTAGATCTCTTCATTCTGTCCTCAGATATCTATGATGTTTGCATCTTAATTTTACATCATGATGCAGCTCCACAGTTTTGGTCCATTCAAAGCCATCAGGAGAAAGAATCAATCATTTATGCGGTTTGATTCTCACAGTCCCTGACATATCAACGTTATCATTTTAATCCTCATGTTTTTTTTCACATTTACTCAGCACCATCTGTTCTGACTGCTTGAAAAGTACAAGGTGTAAATTTCCCCCAATTTATTTTGTCTCATTTTTCATGACGGTGTTACTTTTCCTTTATTTTTAACATATCATTTTTATAACACATGGTATGATAGACCTTAGTCACATGAAAGTCTACCTCTTTTTTTTTTTTTTTTTTTTTTTTTTTTTTTTTTTTTTTTTTTTTTTTTTTTTTTTTTTTTTTTTTTTGCTTTTTTTTTTTGCATTTTTCTAGGATATAAACAATAAGTGTCTTGACAAATACAATAAAAGGAACAATACAAACAAGGAGAAAAATATTTTAAAAAATAGATAAAAGAAAAAGTAGAAAAAAATGTACAAAAAACTGATAATGACCAAAAATAAAGAGTTTCCATAAGACAGCAAGTTAATTTCATTTCAAAACTTTCATCAACTACTTGCAGTTCCAAATATCAAAGTTAAATATTGAGTATTATGAATAGTGTTAACAGGTATCAGAGAGCTTTGATGAGTCTGCAATGCAATGAATAGCTAAATGCCTTTAAATTAAAGACAAATGATATAAATAAAAGCAATTCATGTGTGCATGAGGTGTTGCACATGAGAAAAGGGAGGGATCGTGTACCTCTTTTTTAAGTAGAAAGGTTGTTAGGTTTGTTAGGAAGGTTGTTCTTCAGAGGTTCATATGTTGAGGTATTTTCACAGTACACTATAAAAAGCAACCTAAACAATCTACACAATATAATTGAGGTTGCAATTTGCACTCAGTTTGATTGTCTAAATTTTACTAATTTTTTTTTTTGTGAATATTACCGAAATGTTTCAACAATGATATACTGAAATAATTTTGGTTAATTCTTCTTAACCTTATGAAATAGAGTTCAGGACTAAATACCTATTACAAATGAGTAGGATGCACTCATGGCTGTAGCGTAGTAAAAAATATCACATTTTACCCTGTGACCATGAGTGTGGAGGGCACACAGTGGACATGAGACCCTGCTGTACATGGGTGAATCATGTAGGACACACGGGCTGTCTTTGCCCTGACACAGACTGCTTTCCTACACTCCACAGCTTAGACCAGTAGGATATCATTAAATGATGGTATCTTCTTCTGCAGAACTCCAAATACAGTAAATAACTGCACGGGCATTTTTGGATTTAGACGAGTGCACAATAGCTGTGTTGGGCGCTTGTCACCAGCCTTATTACCAGTATGGCCGCTCCAAGCTCAGCTCCAGAAACAGATGGGTGATGTTGTGGAGACTATGTCCATCTATTATACAGTCTAAGTCAGGGATGTCCAAACTTTTTCCAAAAGAGCCGTATTGCATCTTATGAGAATGACCAATTTACCACGTTTGTTTATAAGATAGTTATGAGAACATTTTCAAGCCCAAATATTTCTGATCCTGCAGTCTAACCATTTTATGCATCAACTTTTGTCTCCTCTTCACCATTTCATAACTTAAATTCAGTCTTTTGTTCTCTCATGTTTTTTTTTTTTGTTTGTTTGTTTTAAGTGACCTATGCACAGTACAAATTTTTGTGAGATGTTACCAGATAAATTCAGTTGTTGTTTTTTTTCCAAGCATCTGACGGAAACATGCTTAATTTAAGTTACAAAATTAATACATATCAAAATAACAGCTGGGGGCCACATGAAAATATACAGCAGGCCACAATTGGCCCCGGGCCTTAGTTTGGACACCCCAGGTCTATGTTGACACCATACTGCATAATGCATGCTGGGCTATAGAGATGCAGAAACCAGGCTGAACTAGAAACTGGATCTTTAGTTAGCATCTTTCTTGATCTCACCCATTGCAGCTGCCTGAAGGTGAACTATAGTTATTTCAAACTGAAACAAAGTGTATTCACTTCCTGCCATGACACAAACAGTCCTCCACAGAACTGCCGTCCTTCAGCAAAAAGCCACCGTCTTCCTGTGCTGCCTGGAGCCTAACTGCCTCTCTGTCATTATGAGACCAATCCACAGAGGCTGAGGCACTAAAAGCTCTCATTAGTTTCATTACAGGTCAGTGCTCAAGCTGTGTACAGAAAATCCTTTGGACTGAGTCCTTGTAGCCTGTGTTTTATTCAATTTTCGACATCCTGATCCCAATTCATCACCCTAACATCCCAGCATCCTATGCCAAATTCTAAACAAGGGACTGAGAATGTCACAAGAGTGGATGGTTTTGGGGTGAAGAGCTTTTTAGGAGAAAACCACTGATAAATTTTTTTTTGTTTTTTTTTCTTTTGCCTGTTTTAAATGCAGGTCTGCTGTTATCAGTGTGAAGGAGGTCTAACATGAACATGTTTTCTATGCTGTTTTTCTCATATCTGGCTTTGTTGACTGCAGCTCCTGCTTATAGCTCCAGGCGACCATCAGTACGCCTGCTCTCACTTGGTTCCACACTTTCTTTCTCTGACACTTTCCTGTTTCATCAACCTCTACAAAGTCTGTTTCTGCCAGTAAAATAAATAAATAAAAGTGAAGAACTGTCTTTGTGGGTGTTTTCCTTTTTCTACCTTATTGAATCAATTTTTTGTGACCAAAAAAAAGTCTAATTCATGTGATAGGGAGTCAAAATTTCAACTTTTTTAAAGAACCTTGACTACATTATCTCAAAATTTTGACTTCTTATCTCATATCAACTTCAAAAAGTTTGATTTTTTTAATCTAAAAATTCTGACTTAACCCTGTGGTGCATAGTGGTCACTACAGTGGACACCTATTAAAAATGTACTCCTAAATTCAATGGTTCATGTGGTGGAAATTTATATTGGCCTGTGTCAGGATATTTTATTCTTCTTAGGGCCTGAAAAAATGTTTTCAATTTTTTTTCAAAACACATATTTTAAAAAGTTAAAGAAAAAGCATTTGAGGGTGAAAAAGCTTAAAAACTATAAATTATTCAGTGTTAAAATGGATGAAAGGGAGTTAAAGTGTGTTGCAAAGCATTAAAAAAAGATTATTCATGAAATTAAAAAAAGAAAAGAAAAGAAGTTGAACAAAAGACACTGACTTTCATAATTCAGGCATCAGAGGGTTGAAATAGGTAAAAAAAAAAAAATTTAAAAAACTTCTCAACAAAGTTAAGTTTCATTTTCATATTTTTAATTGGCAGAAATGTGCCTTCATAACCTTATCATCTTTTGCTGATAATAATCTTTCTTAAATCCCTCCCTTCCTGTGGGTTGATCTGACTCCAGAAGTCATACTGTTGTGCCCTTTAGCCTTAGTCCCACTTTCAAAAAGTTTTGATGGACACATTTCACTTTAAGAACTCCCAGATGGAGATCATTAAGCAGTCCACGAATCAAAGGGTCAACAATCCTTAAACTGTGCTGCAGAGAAAAAAACAGTCTCTGTGCATCAGTGTTGTTTAGTTGTTTAAATATCAGTAGACTTTTGGTCTTGACTAGAATAGAAAACCATTTGACCCAGAGCCATAAATGAGCAATCCAGACTGGAATTGAATGAACTGAACCATGAGATGAAGCAGGTTGTTGGAGAAATGGTGAGCAATTGTTGTTGCTTTGAATGGTTGCAATCCATCTTTTGTGACTTCCAGCTTTAAGCGATGGGACCATGGACTGTAAAAATAATGGACGCTGTGTCACTTCACTTGTAGTCAGGTTGCCACAAAAACTGCTCCCCCTTGTGATCAGCTGAGGTATAGGTCAAAAACTTTGTCTCCTCATTCCAGATTAGAGCTGGAAAATCTTCAAAGAAATATTACACCCCGTAGAAATGTTTCTCACATCTTTACGCTGCAGTGATATGAAGATGTTATTTGGCTGCATTGTGTGCAAGTCCTTTTCTCCGAGGAGTTATTTCTTCTTTTGTCAGAAGATGTTAAAACAGGGTTTTTCATCCTATTTTACAATGATAGACAGCTGCTGTTCTTGTGTAGTTTTTTCTGCAATACGAGGATACTTGGAGAAAAAGAGCCAAGAGGAGACTTTTCACAGAAAAATAACCAAAAAAAAAAAAAAGGAAAAAACATGTTTTGCCTCTTTTTGTTACCCAGTTCCACTCAGATCTGGTACAGTCTAATGTGTAAACTAGCAGTACAATGGTGGTTCCTGTGACAGGGTTCTTTTTGCTTCAAAAGTATGTAATTCCAAATCGTAGAGCTATGCTTTCTATTCTATATACAGTTTATAGTTAGAACAAAAAAAGTATCTGACAAAGGAGTTTGTACCTGCACCTGAAAAAGCTTATATTCTTGGATTTGGTGTTAAAAATATTGACCCCAATCTGTTTAATTGGTACACCTGATCCAGTCCAATGGTGATAAAATTAAAGAGATGTAAGAGCCAGACAGTACAAAACTTAATAAAGCTTAAATGGGAACTTTTTAATGAGTCATCTGATACATACAGTACAGGCCAAAAGTTTGGACACACCCTCTGATTCAACGTGTTTCCTTTATTTTCATGACTATTTACCAGACTGACTGACCTTCATTTCTTAAAGTAATGATGGTCACTCATTTTTTTTTGGTTGGCTGATTGGTTCCTGCCATAATATAATTTCAACAGTTTGAAGCAGCACCGGGTAAAAACAGGCAGGGGGCAGGACTCCAGTGAAGATTTAACTCCAAAAAAATCTTTATTCTCAACTCAAAAAAGTCCAAAAACCCAAAAGACCGAGTACAAAGAAAAGAGGATCAAAACACAAAAATCCAAACATCAAAAAGCAGAATCCGAAAACACAGGGAAGACACAGGGAAACCATGGACCTTAAAAAACACAACATGACACTGCACACCAAGACTCAACAATGAAAGGGCACAGACTGAACTCAGGGCAGGGATAAAATACACAGAAACTAATCAAACCCAGGTGTCGCACAAGACACAGGTGAAGCACATGAGGGCAATCACAGGGGAGGGAAACCCAGGACCAGGAAGTGAAACACAAGGATCAGGCACAAAATGAAACACAAGGGAAACCCAGGAATAACTAAACACAGGAAACTAGAGCACAAGACAAGGGAAGAAGTCAACACAAGAAACACTGATAAACCCAAGAAAACCCAGGAAATAAAGAACAAAAGGCAAAACCCTGAAAACAATGCAAAAACCCAAAAACCCAAAATCAGGATCCTGACACAGTTGTCCAAAAGGGCTGTAAGCTGTGTATCAACCTGACTCCCTACCCCATTGATAAAGCCAGAAATTCCACTAATTAGCCCTGATAAGGCACAGCTGTGAAGAGAAAACCATTTCAGGTGACAACCTCTTGAAGAATACCAAAAGTATACAAAGCAGTAATCAGAGTAAAGGGTGGCTATTTTGAAGAAACTAGATATAAAACATGTTTTCAGTTATTTCCCCTTTTTTGTCAAGTACTTAACTCCACATGTGTTCATTCATAGTTTTGATGCCTTCAGAGAGAGTCTACAATGTAAATAGTCATGAAAATAAGAAGGTGTGTCCAAACTTTTGGCCTGTACTGCAGATAAATAAAGGCTGTAGTTGGAGAGTCCCTGAAACATAAACCTGCATACATCTTAAATTATGCATACATTCAGAACATACAGTATACACTCAAAACTCTCAGGCTTTCTCAAAGACTTGCACGAAAAAACTCCTGCATTCTGCACAACACAGACACAAACGTACTCTCTCTCTCTCTTACACTTACACTTACACACAAATACACACACACACATACAGTATCTGTATTCAGTGCAGGGCCTGGCAGCTGATTCCTCATTCAGCCACTGGTCAGGCTGTACGAGCACAGAGTGCAGCTGTCAGCGCAGCATGCAGACAGAGAGGCAGAGTTAGAGAGAGAAATGAAACAACACAGAGAAGATTTTATCATTCACAGCCTCACCGGCAAAAGTCTACACGGTCACCGTGCTCTGAAGGTCACGGGGTCACTGGTGGAGCACTAATGTGCTCTGTAAATTTCAAATCGATCTGCATGTTAGATTTTGATATTTTCAAGTGAACAAAGGGAGATTTAAATGCCAACGGAGAGGTTGACGTGAATGTCAGGGTGTTATTAAAAAAACAAGCACTGAGAGAATTATTCGGATCGCTTACTCAAAGGCTCCACTAGAACTGTCTGTTAAGTTGTGTTTGCAGTGACAGCTGTGGCCAGAATCAGTGTTTATTCAGGAGAAAGACTTCATTTCCCATGAGCACTAGCACCCACAGTCCTGAAGACATGACTCTTAGGCAGATCTCATTTCCTAGCACTGTATTTTTTTGATAAAGATTTCAGATTTGTCTCTGGTTTGGGTTTCTGCACTCATCATTGTGATTTGTATGAGAGAGTTGGATTAAGTGGTGGATAAACTAAGCAATTATTTTATTATCATTTTATCGACTTGATTCCTGTTATTGTTTTTGTGTGACATTAGGTGTGTTTCCATTACCCTTGGATATATGCAAAATTTAAATAGCGCTATAAAAAACTGGTAATAGAAACACTTGCATTTCAAAAAAGCACTAAAATATCGCTAAAAAGTTTTACGCTTTCATGAGGTGGTTTTTCAGATGTTTCGACATTCAAATGTATCGCAAAAGCGCAATGGAAACACTTTTTCCGCATTATACGTCACAGGACGTGACGCACCTGGTCAGGAGATAGACACTGAAATGAAATGTCCATCTTCCAGCAGTGAAATCTCGCGGGATGATATTTGATGGGAGTTACGGCGCTCCTGCCTAGAACAACCTTCAATGGGAACACCTTCAAAGCGCAAATGTACTTTGTCGAAATTTAAGGAATATCACTTTTATTTTATGAAAAACTGTAATGGAAACCCAGCTATTGACTGTTGGCTGACTATGAAACATCATGTGCTGCTGTCTTGACCAGGACTCCCTTGTAAAGGTGTTTTTTTTAATCTCAATGGGAAAACTCCTGGTAAAATAAAGGTTAAATAAAAAATAAAAAACTTGGTAACACTTTAGATTAGGGAACACGTATTCATTCATTTTTTGTCAATAAGTAATAATTAGGAATTAATATATGGAAAAGTCTGAATTCATGGTGCAATACAGGTTGAATAAGGGGTACCCGTCTGCTCTCCGCTCTGTTGTATTTTGGCAGCGTGCTTTCTCATCCAGACAGCTGGAGTCAAGAGCAATGTTGCCAAGTCTGCTTATTACTTTGGGCTTTTTTTTCTGTAGTTGTTTGCAGATTTGAGTAGCAGGTTGTAGGTTTTTGGGCTGGCTTTCAAAAGTGTTGTTGCTTAGTTTGGCTTTCTTAGCTGCCTGTATGATCCCCACCTGACTCTCTCAGCTCTTCACTACAAGAAACATGAACACAACAGTTTGTCCTTTTGTCCTATTCATCCACATTCTTGGTGTCAGCCTACAGACATTCATTTCAGGATGCATTCTTTTAATCAAAGTTTAATAAAAGGAGTTGTGATTACTGTCATATTACAGTAAACAAAAACGAATGTTTTTATTTATGTGCTATTATCAAGAGGTCTCATTAACAATAAATAATAATCCTCTCGTGGGCTCTTTAAGGTTGGTTTCGTCCAAGGCAGTTGTTTTGATTCTATCCCAAGATCTAGCAACACTAGTTATTCCGTCCTCACGATTTCATTACTTAGCAAGACTAGACTGATAGCAAAGAAAAACTCCACTAAAGCCACAGCTGTTCTCCAGAAGGCCTTACTGGTGTCTGTTTCTGGGAAAAAGGAAATACAGCACAAATGTAGCATCAATAAATTGTACAAAAATGTAAATAAAGTATGAAATTACACTGTACATACCTCAAACTCAAGCTTCAATACAAATTCAAACTCTCTAAAAATTCCTGATTTGTTAATGTCCTTAGCAAACAAGCATCTTTGTGTTGGTTTATATTTTCCACTGCACCAAACAATTTTTCCTTAAACACAAAAATATTTTTCATGAAAATCTTGGTAACACTTTAGATTAGGAAACACATATTCATTAATTTGTAGTCAATGAGTAATAATTAGGAGTTAATATATGGAAAAGTTTGAATTCATGGTGCAATAGAGGTAGAATAAGGGGTTAATGCATGCTTAATAAAAACTAACTAGCTACTTATATGCATGTTGATAAGCACCTAGTTAATGGTGAATATGTGTTCCCTAATCTAAAGTGTTACCCAATTCTTTTTGCAACAATAATGATAATGTTGACCTACAGACATATACACTCTAAAACTCAATGTAAGGCGATAGCTACTCTGCAAGCACATCAACAGCTTTGTGGAAAGTGAAACTAAATTGGGGCAAATGAAACTCAAGAAAACAAAAGCACTTACTAAATGATGATGATCCTCTCCTCCTTCATGTTGGACTGTAAAACCTGTTCTCTCCTGGTCCGGCTCCACTGGTTATGATGGTTTGTTGTTGTAGTTAAGCCAAGTACAATCTGGTGTCATCATGTCAGTCACCAGATATTTTGATGTGGTTTCACTGTTCAACTTCTGGTTGACTTGGCCTGCCACATGCAAACTGATTTGCATTGTTGCTTCAGCATCTGACAGAAACAGAAATCTTGAGAATCTGATCCAGAGAGCTTTGACACTCCCTCACCCCAAACAAAGAAGCAGGCAAGCAAATGAAACACAATTGAAATAGGAGTCAACCTAAACCCCGACAGAGTGGAAAGGGATTCCGTTTATGTTGCCCATCTTCCACCACTTATACGGGTCACAGGGGCAGCGATGTCATCAGTGAGGACGAGGTGCACGTATCCCCAGTCACTTCAACCAGCTCCTCTGAGGGAGTGCTGAAGTCGCTCCCAGGCCAACCGAGAGATATAATCTCCCTGGTCACGTTCTGGCTCTACTGCGGGGGGCATGGGCTTAGACACCCTGCAGAGGAGGCTCATTTCAGCTGCTTGGATCCGTGACCTCGTCCCTTTGGTCTAAACCGACAGCTCATGATCAAAGGGAAGGGTTGGAACGGTAGACTGATCCGTAAATCACCTTGTCTTCTGGCTCACCTCTTCTGTGGCTGCTGCCTTATCGCGGTGGAAGGGTCTAAGTGTATCAATGGCCCTTGGAGCTACGTTGTTGTGGGTAATTGCCTGTCTCCCAAGGCAAACTGGTTCTTGGTGAGGGGCCAAATGTCACAGACTTCAATGACGAGTAAGGACCAGTTCACCCTGGTAAAGGGTAACCAAAGCCCTGGAGCCAGGCCCGGGATCTGGACATGCAGGCCAGCACCTGGCTGCCGGGCCTTAGCCCATGGGCACCAAGCCTAAATGTGTGACATGAGTTTGTCCTCCTGTAGACCCACCACCTGCAGGGGGAGCCATAGGGGTCCTGTGTAATATGGACCAGAAAGCAGTCAGAGGCAGAGGCCTTGGTGTCCTGATCCCCGGCTACAAAAAACTGGCCTGCAGAAGACTTTTAAGTGAACTCTTGGTGCCAGCTTCATGGATCAGATGTCAGTTTATAAAATTCAAGCTTTGGCTCATTTTGATGTTTCTGTCTCTGAACCATCTCTCTGCAGTGTCACTGAGAGGTTTCTGTTAGCTGCTCCTCTATGGATGGACACAGGCTTTTATCAATCTGCCTGATTAGAATCAATCTGCAAATAACCCCAGACAAGACACACACACACACACTAAAACACACTGCAGACCTCGCTCTGGAAACAGAGACATTTGTCAAAGTCGTTCCACTTACAAGATTACAATAAATACCAGTGTGTTCTGTTCTATAAATAAAGCTGCTGATTTGGTAGTTTGTCTGCTCTGTTCATTTTAAACTGCACTGTTTCTTTTTGTACTCTTGTTGTTTGAGCTAAAAACACATGTATATGTTTTGTTTTGTGTTTTTCATTGTGTGAGTGTATGTTAGTGTGTGTGTGTGTGTTTGTCTGCATTAGTGTGTGTAGGTCAGTGAGGCAGTCTAGTCAGATCTAATCAGAGAGTGTCCACAACCTCCCTCTTGGCAAGGTTACTGCTCGACTCCAAACTCACACACTGCCTTCCCACACACACACACACACACACTTAATTTCATACAAATAAATAGCTCACCATTCTCAGAAATCTAAACAGGTTTACCTGTCACACACATTTCCATGCGGTCCATCACGAGGTCATAGAAGAAGCCTTGGATTAAAGTGGGTTCTTCACTTTGTTAGCCATGATGGGGTCACGAGGTCAGAAAGGTCAATTTAGAGTCTTTGGAAATGGAGCAGCTGACCAAGGGAGGTTTCAAACCCAGTGCCCTCTTGCTGACGAGGCACGGCAACAATACCAGCCTCTAAGTCACTTATTAAAAAACAACAACAAATTAAGAAAGCATTTAAAAAGCTTTGGCAGCATTATTCTGCAGAGAGGAAAGAGCTGAGTGGTCACTCTCTAACCTCAATGGAAAATCCATAATCGGAAAAAAAAAATGTTATAGGTGTTATTCAGCTGCAGCTATTCCTCCAGAGGCAGCAAACGCAATCAAAGCTTTAATAACACAAAGACACATCAACAACTTTAAACTCATTCACACAGATTTTAAAACCCCATGTGTCCATTCTGCCTGCACTGTTTTCATCTTATGGGATTCTTTCACGCTAAAGAGGCTCTGAGATCCTAGAAAATGACTTCAGTGTGACATTTTCCAAAGCTGTGAATATGAGATTGGGTATTCTTTTATTCATTATTTTTACTGCTTGAATCGTTAAACACAAACAGGCCTCATGATGATCTGTTCTGCTGGCATTCAGCAGGATAATTCTCACATGAAAAAGCTCATCAAAGATTTAAACTCTAATCAATTTCCAATCCCACATCTTTTCTTCAGAAGTTTCCACAGAGAAACAAAAAGACAGGGGCGGTTTTTAAAACTCTTGTACTCTGCCGTGGACATGTTGTCACTGATACATCCACAGTGAATGTCAGATCTATATCAATCTGTTTCCACGGCCTGAATTCAGGGGAACACTTTGACATTTGGGAATGGCCACATGCTGTTGGAGACAAGAACTGACACATCTAAAAGTGCATTTATGCTTCAGCCTCTGTGATAGACAGCAACACATGGACCAAAGTCTACAGACTCCTACTTTACAGTTGTTGTTTTTTTTCTGCGAGAATTTTTAAACACAAACTTTTCAGTTAAAACAATCCTACAGCACTCTTGAAATGATTTATTCCATAAGAATTTTAAATAGCTTTCTTGTGTTGGTTCCACATTAGTATACCCTGTTCTCTTTCCACGATACCACCTAAGCTCATCTTTATGTGTGGATAATCTAGACAGAGTGTTTGTGCGTCTGTGAGTGAAAGTGAAAAGAAACACTGGAAAAATAAAAACAATTTTTTAAAAATTCTTTTGTCATGAATAATGAAAGAGCAGATCCATACTAAAAGACTGATGAGATGCTAATGTTGGCTCTAATTTAGGTGCATGCAGCAGTACATGGTCAAAAGTTAAAACACAATTTTGAGCTCAAACCCAAAACCATGAGTTGAAGAGTTTTATGCTTTACAGACTGGGATATGAGGGTTATTAAAGCTGATTTTTCCTCCTTTTCCAAGAAAAAGGCAGCCTAAGTATCCTTGAACAGGACAAATGTTGACAAGCAGTAAGTTGGACTGTGTGGAAAAGCTATATTGAGTGATGCTTTTGAAGCTCAGCTTTGACAACTTGGGCAATGTTTTAAGCCTGTTGAGGTGCTAATTGGGACCCTGTTTGAGGGCACAGAAGATCTTGGCAGTGGCACATACTGTGTCATGACACATACCGTAAGGCTAGCATACACACAAAAAGATCACGCCCAATGTGGGGCTCGAACCCACGACCCTGAGATTAAGAGTCTCATGCTCTACCGACTGAGCTAACCGGGCTACAATCACCTTGTCTTCACATTATTTTTTCAGGGAAGTATTGGCCTTGGCATACTTCAACATAAAGAAATGACACCATCATGAAGTAGGATCCCCTCCAAGAGACATTAGAGAGGAAGTGGTATTATCCAAGCAGGGTCATTACTGATGCACTCACCCTATTGTTCAATGTTTTTGAATGTCATTGGGTACTCAATTGGACTGCAACTGAGGACATCAATAATGATGGGCCCTCATAAAGTCCGTCATTTCAAGAGCAGTGCATTAGTAAAAGTTCAGAGCCAATCTTGGTCTCAAACCCAAAACCCTATGATTGAATGTGTCATGCTCCAAAAACTGAGCAATGATGATCGTAGCAGCTGAACTTTTTCTTTGAATTTCCATCCAAAAAAGAGCCTAAGTATCCTTGTAAATGATTAATCTTGACAATCAGGAAGCAGAACTGTGTGGGACCATTATGTGGAGTGGTGCTTTCTAAGCTGAGTGTCAACCAGTGTGCGGTGGACCATGCTTGGAGCCTGATGAAACACCTATAGGATCTCTGATCCTTATTATGGGCACAGCAGACCTTGGCAATGGCACATTCTGTATCATGTCACATACCGTAGGGCTAGCATACACACATAAAGATCACGCCCAATGTGGGGCTCGAACCCACGACCCTGAGATTAAGAGTCTCATGCTCTACCGACTGAGCTAACCGGGCAACAATCACCTTGTCTTCACATTATTTTTTCAGGGAAGTATTGGCCTTGGCATACCTTAACATAAAGAAATGACACCATCATGAAGTAGGATCCCCCACTAGAGACACGAAAGAGAAAGTGGTCCTATCCAACCTAGGTCAAAACTGATGCACTCACCCTCTTGTTCAATGTTTTTTGAGGATCATTGGGAACCCAATGGGACAACAACCAAGGACATCAATAATGATGGACCCCCATGAAGTCCATCATTAAAACAGCAGTGCATTGGGAGAAGTTCAGAGCCAATCTTGGTCTCAAACCCACAACCCTAAGAATGAACATTTTATGCTCCACAGACTGAGCAATGATGATCATGGCAGCTGGATCTTATCTTATTTTCCATCCAAAAAAGAGCCTAAGTATCCTTGTAAATGATTAATCTTGACAATCAGGAAGAAGAACTGTGTGGGACCACTATGTGGAGTGGTGCTTTCTGAGCTGAGTGTCAACCAGTGTGTGCTGGACAATGCTTGGAGCCTGATGAGATACCTATAGGATCTCTTATTCTGATTATGGGCACAGCAGACCTTGGCAATGGCACATTCTGTATCATGTCACATACCGTAGGGCTAGCATACACACATAAAGATCACGCCCAATGTGGGGCTCGAACCCACGACCCTGAGATTAAGAGTCTCATGCTCTACCGACTGAGCTAACCAGGCTACAATCAAATGGTCTTCAACATTATTTTTTCAGGGAAGAATTGTCCTTGGAATACTTCAACATAAAGAAATGACACCATCATGAAGTAGGATCCCCCACTAGAGACATGACAGAGAAAGTGGTCCTATCCAACCTAGGTCAAAACTGATGCACTCACCCTCTTGTTCAATGTTTTTGAGGATCATTGGGAACCCAATGGGACAACAACCAAGGACATCAATAATGATGGACCCCCATGAAGTCCATCATTAAAACAGCAGTGCATTGGGAGAAGTTCAGAGCCAATCTTGGTCTCAAACCCACAACCTTAAGAATGGACATTTTATGCTCCACAGACTGAGCAATGATGATCATGGCAGCTGAATTTTTCTTTGAATTTCCATCCAAAAAAGAGCCTAAGTATCCTTGTAAAGGATTACTACTGACAAGCAGCAAGTAGGAGTGTGTAGGACCATTATGTGGAGTGGTGCTTTCTAAGCTGAGTCAAAACCAGTGTGCGGTGGACCATGCTTGGAGCCTGATGAGATACCTTTTGGATCTCTGATTCTGATTATGGGCACAGCAGACCTTGGCAATGGCACATTCTGTATCATGTCACATACCATAAGGCTAGTATACACACATAAAGATCACGCCCAATGTGGGGCTCGAACCCACGACCCTGAGATTAAGAGTCTCATGCTCTACCGACTGAGCTAACCGGGCAACAATCACCTTGTCTTCACATTATTTTTTCAGGGAAGTATTGGCCTTGGCATACTTCAACATAAAGAAATGACACCATCATGAAGTAGGAACTCCCACAAGAGACATGACAGAGAAAGTGGTCCTATCCAACCTAGGTCAAAACTGATGCACTCACCCTCTTGTTCAATGTTTTGGAGGATCATTGTGAACCCAATGGGACAACAACCAAGGACATCAAGAATGATGGACCCCCATGAAGTCCATCATTAAAACAGCAGTGCATTGGGAGAAGTTCAGAGCCAATCTTGGTCTCAAACCCACAACCCTAAGAATGAACATTTTATGCTCCACAGACTGAGCAATGATGATCATGGCAGCTGGATCTTATTTTATTTTTCCATCCAAAAAAGAGCCTAAGTATCCTTGTAAATGATTAATCTTGACAATCAGGAAGCAGAACTGTGTGGGACCACTATGTGTAGTGGTGCTTTCTAAGTTGAGTCAAAACCAGTGTGCGGTGGACCATGCTTGGAGCCCGATGAGATACCTATAGGATCTCTGATCCTTATGATGGGCAAAGCAGACCTTGGCAATGGCACATTCTGTATCATGTCACATACCATAAGGCTAGCATACACACATAAAGATCACGCCCAATGTGGGGCTCGAACCCACGACCCTGAGATTAAGAGTCTCATGCTCTACCGACTGAGCTAACCGGGCTACAATCACCTTGTCTTCACATTATTTTTTCAGGGAAGTATTGGCCTTGGCATACTTCAACATAAAGAAATGACACCAACATGAAGTAGGATCCCCCCACTAGAGACATGAAAGAGAAAGTGGTCCTATCCAACCTAGGTCAAAACTGATGCACTCACCCTCTTGTTCAATGTTTTTGAGCTTCATTGGGAACCCAATTGGACAACAACTCAGGACATCAATAATGATGGACCCCCATGAAGTCCATCATTAAAACAGCAGTGCATTGGGAGAAGTTCAGAGCCAATCTTGGTCTCAAACCCACAACCCTAAGAATGAACATTTTATGCTCCAAAGACTGAGCAATGAAAATTATTGCGCCTGTACTTTCTTTGTTTTCAATCCAAAAAGAGCCTAAGTATCCTTGTAAAGGATCAATATTTACAAGCAGCAAGAAGAACTGTGTGGGACCACTATGTGGAGTGGTGCTTTCTGAGCTGAGTGTAAACCAGTGTGTGCTGGACAATACTTGGAGCCTGATGAGATACCTATAGGATCTCTGATCCTTATGATGGGCACAGCAGACCTTGGCAATGGCACATTCTGTATCATGTCACATACCGTAAGGCTAGCATACACACATAAAGATCACGCCCAATGTGGAGCTCGAACCCACGACCCTGAGATTAAGAGTCTCATGCTCTACCGACTGAGCTAACCGGGCTACAATCACCTTGTCTTCACATTATTTTTTCAGGGAAGTATTGGCCTTAGCATACTTCAACATTAAAAAATGACACCTAGTACTTCATCCTAGGGGGTGATCTCTGTACTTTCTCTTTCACCAGGATAGGTTGGTTCCAGTTTTGAATACCTGAGTGGGAGAACAAGTTACAAAAACTCCTAGTAACCCTTGGGTTACCCTGTTGTTGGTCCCTGTAGTTCTGACTACCTGGGGGTACTTCAGGTAGTAATTTTGTCGTCACGTAACCCTCTTCAAAAGAGCCAATCTTGGTCTCAAACCCACAACCCTAAGAATGAACATTTTATGCTCCAAAGACTGAGCAATGAAAATTATTGCGCCTGTACTTTCTTTGTTTTCAATCCAAAAAGAGCCTAAGTATCCTTGTAAAGGATCAATATTTACAAGCAGCAAGAAGAACTGTGTGGGACCACTATGTGGAGTGGTGCTTTCTGAGCTGAGTGTAAACCAGTGTGTGGTGGACAATGCTTGGAGCCTGATGAGATACCTATAGGATCTCTGATCCTTATTATGGGCACAGCAGACCTTGGCAATGGCACATTCTGTATCATGTCACATACAGTAAGGCTAGCATACACACATAAAGATCACGCCCAATGTGGGGCTTGAACCCACGACCCTGAGATTAAGAGTCTCATGCTCTACCGACTGAGCTAACCGGGCTACAATCACATGGTCTTCACATCATTTTTTCAGGGAAGTATTGGCCTTGGCATTCTTCAACATAAAGAAATGACGACATCATGAAGTCGGATCCCCTCCAAGAGACATTAGAGAGGAAGTGGTATTATCCAAGCAGGGTCATGACTGATGCACTCACCCTATTGTTCAATGTTTTTGAATGTCATTGGGTACTCAATTGGACTGCAACTGAGGACATCAATAATGATGGGCCCTCATAAAGTCCGTCATTTCAACAGCAGTGCATTAGTTAAAGTTCAGAGCCAATCTTGGTCTCAAACCCACAACCCTATGATTGAATGTGTTATGATCCAAAAATTGAGCAATGATGATCAAAGCAGCTGAATTTTCTTTGAATTTCCATCCAAAAAAGAGCCTAAGTATGCTTGTAAAGGATTTCTACTGACAAGCAGCAAGTAGAAGTGTGTGGGACCATTATGTGGAGTGGTGCTTTCTAAGCTGAGTGTCAACCAGAGTGTAGTGGACCATGCTTGGAGCCTGATGAGATACCTATAGGATCTCTCATCCTTAGCAGACCTTGGCAATGGCACATTCTGTATCATGTCACATACCGTAAGGCTAGCATACACACATAAAGATCACGCCCAATGTGGGGCTCGAACCCACGACCCTGAGATTAAGAGTCTCATGCTCTACCGACTGAGCTAACCGGGCTACAATCACCTTGTCTTCACATTATTTTTTCAGGGAAGTATTGGCCTTAGCATACTTCAACATTAAAAAATGACACCATCATGAAGTAGGATCCCCCACTAGAGACATGAAAGAGAAAGTGGTCCTATCCAACCAAGGTCAAAACTTATGGACTCACCCTCTTGTTCAATGTTTTTGAGGATCATTGGGAACCCAATGGGACAACAACCAGGGACATCAAGACTGATGGACCCCCATGAAGTCCATCATTAAAACAGCAGTGCATTGGGAGAAGTTCAGAGCCAATCTTGTTCTCAAACCCAAAACCCTAAGAATGAACATTTTATGCTCCACAGACTGAGCAATGATGATCATGGCAGCTGGATCTTATTTTATTTTTCCATCCAAAAAAGAGCCTAAGTATCCTTGTAAATGATTAATCTTGACAATCAGGAAGCAGAACTGTGTGGGACCACTATGTGGAGTGGTGCTTTCTGAGCTGAGTGTCAACCAGTGTGTGCTGGACAATGCTTGGAGCCTGATGAGATACATATAGGATCTCTGATCCTTGTTATGGGCACAGCAGACCTTGGCAATGGCACATTCTGTATCATGTCACATACAGTAAGGCTAGCATACACGCATAAAGATCACGCCCAATGTGGGGCTCGAACCCACGACCCTGAGATTAAGAGTCTCATGCTCTACCGACTGAGCTAACCGGGCTACAATCACATGGTCTTCACATCATTTTTTCAGGAAAGTATTGGCCTTGGCATTCTTCAACATAAAGAAATGACGATATCATGAAGTCGAATCCCCTCCAAGAGACATTAGAGAGGAAGTGGTATTATCCAAGCAGGGTCATGACTGATGCACTTACCCTATTGTTCAATGTTTTTGAATGTCATTGGGTACTCAATTGGACTGCAACTGAGGACATCAATAATGATGGGCCCTCATAAAGTCCTTCATTTCAACAGCAGTGCATGAGTAAAAGTTCAGAGCCAATCTTGGTCTCAAACCCACAACCCTAAGAATGAACATTTTATGCTCCACAGACTGAGCAATGATGATCATGGCAGCTGGATCTTACTTTATTTTTCCATCCAAAAAAGAGCCTAAGTATCCTTGTAAATGATTAATCTTGACAATCAGGAAGCAGAACTGTGTGGGACCACTATGTGGAGTGGTACTTTCTGAGCTGAGTGTCAACCAGTGTGTGCTGGACAATGCTTGGAGCCTGATGAGATACCTATAGGATCTCTTATTCTGATTATGGGCACAGCAGACCTTGGCAATGGCACATTCTGTATCATGTCACATACAGTAAGGCTAGCATACACACATAAAGATCACGCCCAATGTGGGGCTCGAACCCACGACCCTGAGATTAAGAGTCTCATGCTCTACCGACTGAGCTAACCGGGCTACAATCACCTTGTCTTCACATTATTTTTTCAGGGAAGTATTGGCCTTGGCATACTTCAACATTAAGAAATGACACCAACATGAAGTAGGATCCCCCACTAGAAACATGAAAGAGGAAGTGGTCCTATCCAACCTAGGTCAAAACTGATGCACTCATCCTCTTGTTCAATGTTTTTAATATCATTTGGTACTCAATAGGACTGCAACTGAGGACATCACGATGACTGGCCCTCATAAAGTCCGTCATTTCAACAGCAGTACATTAGTAAAAGTTCAGAGCCAATCTTGGTCTCAAACCCACAACCTTAAGAATGGACATTTTATGCTCCACAGACTGAGCAATGATGATCATAGCAGCTGAATCTTTCTTTGAATTTCCATCCAAAAAAGAGCCTAAGTATCCTTGTAAAGGATTACTACTGACAAGCAGCAAGTAGAAGTGTGTGGGACCATTATGTGGAGTGGTGCTTTCTAAGCTGAGTGTCAACCAGAGTGTAGTGGACCATGCTTGGAGCCTGATGAGATACCTATAGGATCTCTCATCCTTATTATGGGCACAGCAGACCTTGGCAATGGCACATTCTGTATCATGTGACATACCGTAAGGCTAGCATACACACATAAAGATCACGGCCAATGTGGGGCTCGAACCCACGACCCTGAGATTAAGAGTCTCATGCTCTACCGACTGAACTAACCGGGCTACAATCACCTTGTCTTCACATTATTTTTTCAGGGAAGTATTGGCCTTAGCATACTTCAACATAAAGAAATGACACCATCATGAAGTAGGATCCCCCACTAGAGACATGAAAGAGAAAGTGGTCCTATCCAACCTAGGTCAAAACTGATGCACTCATCCTCTTGTTCAATGTTTTTGAGGATCATTGGGAACCCAATGGGACAACAACCAAGGACATCAANGCCTGATGAGATACCTATAGGATCTCTGATTCAAATTAAGGGCACAGCAGACCTTGGCAATGGCACATACTGTATCATGTGACATACAGTAAGGCTAGCATACACACATAAAGATCACGCCCAATGTGGGGCTCGAACCCACGACCCTGAGATTAAGAGTCTCATGCTCTACCGACTGAACTAACCGGGCTACAATCACCTTGTCTTCACATTATTTTTTCAGGGAAGTATTGGCCTTAGCATACTTCAACATAAAGAAATGACACCATCATGAAGTAGGATCCCCCACTAGAGACATGAAAGAGAAAGTGGTCCTATCCAACCTAGGTCAAAACTTATGCACTCACCCTCTTGTTCAATGTTTTTGAGGATCATTGGGAACCCAATGGGACAACAACCAAGGACATCAAGAATGATGGACCCCCATGAAGTCCATCATTAAAACAGCAGTGCATTGGGAGAAGTTCAGAGCCAATCTTGGTCTCAAACCCGCAACCTTAAGAATGAACATTTTATGCTCCACAGACTGAGCAATGATGATCATGGCAGCTGGATCTTATTTTATTTTTCCATCCAAAAAAGAGCCTAAGGATCCTTGTAAATGATTAATCTTGACAATCAGGAAGCAGAACTGTGTGGGACCACTATGTGGAGTGGTGCTTTCTGAGCTGAGTCGAAACCAGTGTGCGGTGGACCATGCTTGGAGCCTGATGAGATACCTTTTGGATCTCTGATCCTTATGATGGGCAAAGCAGACCTTGGAAATGGCACATTCTGTATCATGTCACATACCGTAAGGCTAGCATACACACATAAAGATCACGCCCAATGTGGGGCTCGAACCGACGACCCTGAGATTAAGAGTCTCATGCTCTACCGACTGAGCTAACCGGGCTACAATCACCTTGTCTTCACATTATTTTTTCAGGGAAGTATTGGCCTTGGCATACTTCAACATAAAGAAATGACACCATCATGAAGTAGGATCCCCCCACTAGAGACATGAAAGAGAAAGTGGTCCTATCCAACCTAGGTCAAAACTGATGCACTCACCCTCTTGTTCAATGTTTTGGAGGATCATTGGGAACCCAATGGGACAACAACCAAGGACATCAAGAATGATGGACCCCCATGAAGTCCATCATTAAAACAGCAGTGCATTGGGAGAAGTTCAGAGCCAACAACCAAGGACATCAAGAATGATGGACCCCCATGAAGTCCATCATTAAAACAGCAGTGCATTGGGAGAAGTTCAGAGCCAATCTTGGTCTCAAACCCACAACCCTAAGAATGAACATTTTATGCTCCACAGACTGAGCAATGATGATCATGGCAGCTGGATCTTATTTTATTTTTCCATCCAAAAAAGAGCCTAAGTATCCTTGTAAATGATTAATCTTGACAATCAGGAAGCAGAACTGTGTGGGACCACTATGTGGAGTGGTGCTTTCTGAGCTGAGTGTCAACCAGTGTGTGGTGGACAATGCTTGGAGCCTGATGAGATACATATAGGATCTCTGATCCTTGTTATGGGCACAGCAGACCTTGGCAATGGCACATTCTGTATCATGTCACATACAGTAAGGCTAGCATACACACATAAAGATCACGCCCAATGTGGGGCTCGAACCCACGACCCTGAGATTAAGAGTCTCATGCTCTACCGACTGAGCTAACCGGGCTACAATCACNTGGACAATGCTTGGAGCCTGATGAGATACATATAGGATCTCTGATCCTTGTTATGGGCACAGCAGACCTTGGCAATGGCACATTCTGTATCATGTCACATACAGTAAGGCTAGCATACACACATAAAGATCACGCCCAATGTGGGGCTCGAACCCACGACCCTGAGATTAAGAGTCTCATGCTCTACCGACTGAGCTAACCGGGCTACAATCACCTTGCCTTCACATCATTTTTTCAGGGAAGTATTGGCCTTGGCATTCTTCAACATAAAGAAATGACGACATCATGAAGTCGGATCCCCTCCAAGAGACATTAGAGAGGAAGTGGTATTATCCAAGCAGGGTCATTACTGATGCACTCACCCTATTGTTCAATGTTTTTGAATGTCATTGGGTACTCAATTGGACTGCAACTGAGGACATCAATAATGATGGGCCCTCATAAAGTCCGTCATTTCAACAGCAGTGCATTAGTAAAAGTTCAGAGCCAATCTTGGTCTCAAACCCAAAACCCTAAGAATGAACATTTTATGCTCCACAGACTGAGCAATGATGATCATGGCAGCTGGATCTTATTTTATTTTTCCATCCAAAAAAGAGCCTAAGTATCCTTGTAAATGATTAATCTTGACAATCAGGAAGAAGAACTGTGTGGGACCACTATGTGGAGTGGTGCTTTCTGAGCTGAGTGTCAACCAGTGTGTGCTGGACAATGCTTGGAGCCTGATGAGATACCTATAGGATCTCTTATTCTGATTATGGGCACAGCAGACCTTGGCAATGGCACATTCTGTATCATGTGACATACAGTAAGGCTAGCATACACACATAAAGATCACGCCCAATGTGGGGCTCGAACCCACGACCCTGAGATTAAGAGTCTCATGCTCTACCGACTGAGCTAACCGGGCTACAATCACCTTGTCTTCACATTATTTTTTCAGGGAAGTATTGACCTTGGCATACCACAACATTAAGAAATGACACCAACATGAAGTAGGATCCCCCACTAGAAACATGAAAGAAGAAGTGGTCCTATCCAACCTAGGTCAAAACTGATGCACTCATCCTCTTGTTCAATGTTTTTAATGTCATTTGGTACTCAATTGGACTGCAACTGAGGACATCACGATGATTGGCCCTCATAAAGTCCGTCATTTCAACAGCAGTGCATTAGTAAAAGTTCAGAGCCAATCTTGGTCTCAAACCCACAACCTTAAGAATGGACATTTTATGCTCCACAGACTGAGCAATGATGATCATAGCAGCTGAATTTTTCTTTGAATTTCCATCCAAAAAAGAGCCTAAGTATCCTTGTAAATGATTAATCTTGACAATCAGGAAGCAGAACTGTGTGGGACAACTATGTGGAGTGGTGCTTTCTAAGCTGAGTCGAAACCAGTGTGCGGTGGACCATGCTTGGAGCCTGATGAGATACCTTTTGGATCTCTGATCCTTATGATGGGCAAAGCAGACCTTGGAAATGGCACGTTCTGTATCATGTCACATACCTTAAGGCTAGCATACACACATAAAGATCACGCCCAATGTGGGGCTCGAACCCACGACCCTGAGATTAAGAGTCTCATGCTCTACCGACTGAGCTAATCAGGCTACTATCACCTTGTCTTCACATTATTTTTTCAAGGAAGTATTGACCTTGGCATACCACAACATAAAGAAATGACACCATCATGAAGTAGGATCCCCCACTAGAGACATGAAAGAGAAAGTGGTCCTATCCAACCTAGGTCAAAACTGATGCACTCACCCTCTTGTTCAATGTTTTTGAGCTTCATTGGGAACCCAATTGGACAACAACTCAGGACATCAATAATGATGGACCCCCATGAAGTCCATCATTAAAACAGCAGTGCATTGGGAGAAGTTCAGAGCCAATCTTGGTCTCAAACCCACAACCCTAAGAATGAACATTTTATGCTCCAAAGACTGAGCAATGAAAATTATTGCGCCTGTACTTTCTTTGTTTTCAATCCAAAAAGAGCCTAAGTATCCTTGTAAAGGATCAATATTTACAAGCAGCAAGAAGAACTGTGTGGGACCACTATGTGGAGTGGTGCTTTCTGAGCTGAGTGTAAACCAGTGTGTGCTGGACAATACTTGGAGCCTGATGAGATACCTATAGGATCTCTGATCCTTATGATGGGCACAGCAGACCTTGGCAATGGCACATTCTGTATCATGTCACATACNACATACAGTAAGGCTAGCATACACACATAAAGATCACGCCCAATGTGGGGCTCGAACCCACGACCCTGAGATTAAGAGTCTCATGCTCTACCGACTGAGCTAACCGGGCTACAATCACCTTGTCTTCACATTATTTTTTCAGGGAAGTATTGGCCTTGGCATACTTCAACATAAAGAAATGACACCATCATGAAGTAGGATCCCCCACTAGAAACACGAAAGAGGAAGTGGTCCTATCCAACCTAGGTCAAAACTGATGCACTCTTCCTCTTGTTCAATGTTTTTAATGTCATTTGGTACTCAATTGGACTGCAACTGAGGACATCATGATGATTGGCCCTCATAAAGTCCGTCATTTCAACAGCAGTGCATGAGTAAAAGTTCAGAGCCAATCTTGGTCTCAAACCCACAACCTTAAGAATGGACATTTTATGCTCCACAGACTGAGCAATGATGATCATAGCAGCTGAATTTTTCTTTGAATTTCCATCCAAAAAAGAGCCTAAGTATCCTTGTAAAGGATTACTACTGACAAGCAGTAAGTAGAAGTGTGTGGGACCATTATGTGGAGTGGTGCTTTCTAAGCTGAGTGTCAACCAGAGTGTAGTGGATCATGCTTGGAGCCTGATGAGATACCTATAGGATCTCTCATCCTTATGATGGGCAAAGCAGACCTTGGCAATGGCACATTCTGTATCATGTCACATACCGTAAGGCTAGCATACACACATAAAGATCACGCCCAATGTGGGGCTCGAACCCACGACCCTGAGATTAAGAGTCTCATGCTCTACCGACTGAGCTAACCGGGCTACAATCACCTTGTCTTCACATTATTTTTTCAGGGAAGTATTGGCCTTNAGAGTGTAGTGGATCATGCTTGGAGCCTGATGAGATACCTATAGGATCTCTCATCCTTATGATGGGCAAAGCAGACCTTGGCAATGGCACATTCTGTATCATGTCACATACCGTAAGGCTAGCATACACACATAAAGATCACGCCCAATGTGGGGCTCGAACCCACGACCCTGAGATTAAGAGTCTCATGCTCTACCGACTGAGCTAACCGGGCTACAATCACCTTGTCTTCACATTATTTTTTCAGGGAAGTATTGGCCTTGGCATACTTCAACATAAAGAAATGACACCATCATGAAGTAGGATCCCCCACAAGAGACATGACAGAGAAAGTGGTCCTATCCAACCTAGGTCAAAACTGATGCACTCACCCTATTGTTCAATGTTTTTGAGCTTCATTGGGATCTAAATGGGACAACAACTCAGGACATCAATAATGATGGACCCCAATAAAGTCCATCATTAAAACAGCAGTGCATTGGGAAAAGTTCAGAGCCAATCTTGGTCTCAAACCCACAACCCTAAGAATGAACATTTTATGTTCCAAAGACTGAGCAATGATGATCATGGCAGCTGGATCTTATTATCTTTTTTTTTGATCCAAAAAAGAGCCTAAGTATCCTTGTAAATGATTAATTTTGACAATCAGGAAGCAGAACTGTGTGGGTCCATTATGTGGAGTGGTGCTTTCTGAGCTGAGTGTAAACCAGTGTGCGGTGGACCATGCTTGGAGCCTGATGAGATACCTATAGGATCTCTGATCCTTATTATGGGCACAGCAGGCCTTGGCAATGGCACATACTGTATCATGTGACATACAGTAAGGCTAGCATACACACATAAAGATCACGCCCAATGTGGGGCTCGAACCCACGACCCTGAGATTAAGAGTCTCATGCTCTACCGACTGAGCTAACCGGGCTACAATCACATGGTCTTCACATTATTTTTTCAGGGAAGTATTGGCCTCGGTGTACTTCAAGAAATGACACCATCATGTAGTCGGATCCCCTCCAAGAGACATTAGAGAGGAAGTGGTATTATCTAAGCAGGGTCATCACTGATGCACTCACCCTCTTGTTCAATGTTTCTGAGCATGATTGGGCATTTCATGGAACTGTTTCTGAGGCCAAGAAGACAGTGGTTATGCCCCTTCATGAAGTACTTCATAATAACAGCAGTGCACGGTCAAGAGTTCAGAGTCATTTTGCATTCAAACCCACAACCCTGAGTTGAAGAGTTTTA
Source organism: Thalassoma bifasciatum (assembly GCA_008086565.1). Lineage (NCBI taxonomy): Eukaryota > Metazoa > Chordata > Actinopteri > Labriformes > Labridae > Thalassoma > Thalassoma bifasciatum. Next base: position 8,184 of record RPOG01002608.1, on the reverse strand, counting down.
TGTTGGATAACGGACCTACAAGATCACAAAGAGACATCACTGTTAATTTCAGTTATTTCTCTATCTGTCATAACTGCCTCATAGCAGTCTGCGATAAATTAATGTCTCCTTATTTCATACTGGACACTCGAAAGCGATCCAGGTTGAGCCTGTTAGTGTGAGCTCAACAATCATATACCTCTCATTGTTAAACATGCATGTCAGAGCTGCAGTCTTAGTCCTGTAGAGAGACAGTGTGTAGAGTCCTGCTGCAGTTCTTCATGATTATCTGTGTTTATTTTCAGCTCCTGGAGCAGAAGCACTTAGACTGCTCAGCCATTAATAAACATGTAATCATTTATTTTATTTACAGATCTGTGTACACTTCTGGAGATCTATTTATACTCCTGCTGTCAAACCAATGGAAGCATTAATCCAGTTAATCTCAGGCTTTGTAATTAATTAACTGCAACATTATTTAATATGTGAAGCTCTCCAGTTGGGATAAACAAACCGCACAGCCCTGTTTTTAGACAGTTTATTAATAACCCCAACATATTAATTGTACCACGTTTAATCCGTGAACCCGCCTACTTTTTTGTGATCATCATGCTGCCGTCTGCTCACACCCTCGCTCTTTGCTCATTGCAGCTTTTTTCTGCATCTCTTCCCCTCTTCAATCCATTTCCACAGCACATGAGACGGGTGAGGAGGAGGTTTGTTGTTCATGATGTTTCAAAGTGATTTAAGAACTGACTCTGAAAGGCATCAGCACTTTATCATTATTAAAAACAGCACCAGGCATAGATTTACCTCTGAGAGCAGACAGCTGCACCTCAATCAGCACAGGTGGAGTTAAGACACGTGTATGCTTTTTTATGTGTGTGTGTGTGTGTGTAAACCCTCTCGACAGGTCGTGCTGAGTAGAGCTGGAGGGGACATGTACACTTGATTGTTTGTGGATGGTTGTTGTTCTCTTAGATGTAGCGGACAGTCAAGCTGACACTTTGAGAACATGTGTTTTCACTGTTCATTACATCATGGTGTGATCAGTCAGCACTGATTTGATGATGTGTTAATTATTGCAATAGTTCATCAAATTTCATCCCAACTTAACAATTGTATTTTTCAGAATTTTTAAAAATCAAATTTATTACAAAGTAATTCTTATGATACAAGGAATGCTTTGGTCTGTGGTAACAGAAAACAGGTAACATGAATTAAAGAATATAAAAACAGAAGTGTTGTGCAAATATGTGCATATACTTGAAAACCCAATGTTGTTGTTTTTTTACTCAAAAATTATGTGCAACCATTACTGAGTTATTAAAATCTGCAGTTGTCACTATATTTCATAAAACAACAGTCTGTTAAATGATGAAGGAAACCATTTTCCTCTTGTTTTCAGTGAAGCCTCCTTGAATCAGTTGAGTAGCTACAAAGGCTGGAGCTGCCAATTCCACACTAAAGTCCAGTCCAGAGGAATTATCCTCAAAGGGAAGAACCCAAAAGCCAAGACAGCAGCACCTGTGGCGGCAAATGAATGACACACACAGAGGGTGAGGCTGACCTGTTCGGCGACAGCAGGAGGAAGCCCACAGCCCAGGCTCTGCTGGTGAAAGCTGCAGGAAATGCACCACACCCACGGGCCCCACAGACCACCCAGGTATACCGGCGCCATGAGGGAGACAGAGAGTGGGAGGGAGGAGCCAACCAGGTATGTTTATAGCCACCTGGTTAGCCCCACCCCAAATGGCCAAGAATATAGGCCTGCATCTTGCCACAATAGTATCAACAAAAGCAACAGTACCAAGATAAAAAAAAAAAAAAAGTTATAAGTTTACAAGTCTGATGTGTAAAAGTCTAAGAAGCTCCCTCAAACTGCATGTCTAGAGAGGGCACAGACAAATTTTAAAAAATGAACAAAAAAAAAAATAGTATACATCTTATGTTATGGCCCCAGCCATATGGGGTTGCTGCTATTGTGTGTGTATGTCTTTGTGCTCTTGAGTCTTAGTGTGCATGTGTGTGAGTGCCCATGCATATGTGTAGTCCCTCCCCAAGGCTGCTGGTGGGGACGGAGGATTGGAGATGGGGAATTAGAGCGTCAGGTGGCCAATCACAGCGGCTAATTAGAGGCCTATGAAGCTTTAAAGTTCCGTCTGAATATTCACTCAGCGGCAACTGGATTTTGCCGGGGAGTTACTAAGTCTGTTTTTGAGTTAAGAAAGCTTTTGGGCTAATTTCAGGTTATTTGATTTCAGTAGTAAATTACCTTTTGTGTTTTGTGAAAAGCTTCTGTTGATTGTATCCCTGTTAAGACACTACTTTGTTTTTGAACCCTCTAACTTAAGTACTTCACTTAAAACACTTCTGTCACACCTTTTACATTCGGTTTATGTAACTTTCTTCATCCCCTTTAAGAGCAGTTGGTTGTATCATCATGCTACATGGTCATGTTTTACCTAAAATGATTGGTGAAATAAACAGGACATGAGAAGTATGGCTCTCTCTCCAGTTGTTGATGAAAAGCATCTCTGCCAACCTGAGACTGTTCCTGGTGAGCAGCTCACAGCAGTGACTGAGCTCACCTCTTTCATCATTCAGTATCTCTGAGACACACACTAAACATGGTTCCTTTTTTTTCTCAGCTTGGTGAGGAAAGTGACCCTGCTTTGAATAGCACACACCTCTCCTCTGTCCTGCAGGTCACATCGTGACAAACAAACAGCTTAAAGTTAGAAAAAAAAAGGCACAGCTGACTTTTGGACATGAGGATTAAAAGCAGCCGGTGGTTCAGCAGTGTCTCTCCTGCTCACAGCGGGCGCAGGGTGACTCCTGAGAAATCTCAGAGATATCAGGAGTGTCCTTTCCTTTTCATCTGACAGGCTTTTTATCTTATTAGAGTTGGCACACAGACGGCTCTGAGCTTTTTACAGACCTGAGCACATGCAGCTTTGCAGACTGAACCTAATCTTCAGGGCATTCTCCCTGCGAGGTGCTGATACCCTTTCAGAACTCTTTTGGCTCACCTCAGCTGAGTGCACGCCGAGACGACCCGGCCCGGACAGAGGCCTAAACTGAGGGATGCCCTCTGCATCCCAGCACAGCTTGAAAAAGAAACCTTTTTAACAGACACGTAGATACTGAAGATGTCTTTTTAAGTCTCTGCTTTCAGAAACAGCTTCATCTTAAAAATATACACAGGCAGATATGGAGAGTAAACTGTTTCCTGCCTCCAATGTGACTGAACTATAAGGTCATGTGAAGGTTGGATCAGTTTCTGTACAACCGTCTGCTGTGACTTTGTTTTTATCTGCCCTGCACCTTTTATTGCCTTTTTTCATCATCTTTCAAAGTTAATAACAGCAATAAATATGAAATGGTCAAGCAATTCCGATTCAGATTCACTTTATGTGCTATTGCACATGTTTCAGAGCAACAGAATTTACAATTCAGTTACATCACATCACATCCAAGACACATAAAAGACAGAGACACATAACATGTGGAGGACATGAGCAGGAAAACTGTTGAGTTGCCAGCATGCAGAGCCCCCCATTTCTTTAGGAGGGAAAGAGTACAAGAGGAAGGAAGAGGGGAAAAAAAACAAATACCAGACTACACTCCTGGGGGTGGGGTGGGGGCACAGTCTGGGATTAGAAAAAAACACCTTAACACATAAAGCAACATAAAAAACCATAACAGTTATAAAACTCAAAAACTTGCATAGGTGGTGGGGGAGAAGGTCAAGGGTGGGGGGTGTCACAGCACAGTCACTAAGGGAAGCGCACCCAGCCTTACATCCACCTTAGCAGACTGCACCTTAACAAGGAGCAGAGGAGGTTTGGGGGCAAACCAGGCATTTAAATTCTTGGACCGTGTGTGTGTGTGTTATCTGTTTTCATGTATTTGTTTACTCAAGTCAGAGAACTTATATCACCGCCCAGACTCAAAAGTGTCTCTGCTCTGATCGTGACAAGGCTGCGGCTGTTGCTGACCTTGAAGAGTTCTGATCCAGTAACAAAGTTCACAGGAGGACAGGGGAAGGGTGGAAGTAAGGGGGGGTCCATCTACATTAACATAACAAGGAGAGATCAAGAGCTTGCCAACATGCAGGGCTCGAATGAGAGAAAGATTAGACGTCTTGGGATTTTCCTTCCCCCTTAGGTCTCTCTGATTTCTCTCATGATTTGGTGGCCCATTTTAGACGAGCTGAGCTGACATCTTCTCCAAGTTAGAATCCACCTTACAAAAGAGGCCAGGAATCTTGTCCTGCCTGCAAATGAGTTCATGTATCACATCAGTCTGAGTGTTGACAGTCCTACAAATTCCTTCCATGACGGGCAGCTTCTCAATTGCCAATGTTGCTGCCAATGCCTTATGAACTTTGTGATAAATTAGAATCAGAATCACTTTACTGTCCCATCAAGGTAAATTAGTGTTGCCGGAACACACAAAGGACAAGATAGACAATGACAATATGAAAGTCTAAAATACAGATATAGTACTCAACACAATGCCTAATAAGAGACACAATAAGAAACACCACACATATACAAAAGCACTAACCATGTTCAGACCAGAGCTCAAATCAAAAATGGAGAGTAACATACAAGTAAATGCAGAAGAGTGCAAAGTGTGAAAGGGCATATAGGACAGCAGCATAATAGTGCAGAGAAAACATGAGCAACCAAAAATCTAATTGCCATTAAGTAAATTAATTGCACTGGGGGTTAAAAGAGCCTTGAAATCTTTTAGTCCTCCTCCTGGGAGCCCTAAAACGACAACCAGAGGGCAAAAGCTCAAACTCGTTTTTAAGTGGATTATTACAACAATCTAAAATGACATGAGCTCCCTCAAGATCTGTCTGTTATAGATAAACATCAGCCCCGTCTGCTGAGTTCAGGAGATTTTTCCAGCTGTTTTAACCAGAGTACCAAGACGATTCCTACTGGACAAGTTCAGGTTTCCAAACCAAGCAGCAATACAAAAGGTAAAAACAGATTCAATAAAACTTCTGTAAAAGAGAGTCATCATCTCAGAAGACACCTGGAAGGTTCTCATTTCCCTCAGAAAGAATAATCTTTGCTGAACCTTTCTGGAAGTAAAATCAGCATGAGGTTCAAAACACAGTTTCTTATTGAGAACCACACCAAGATATTTGTAATTTTCCATTATTTCAACAACAGAACCTTTGATAACAGTGGGTGGAGGTAAAGAGGTGGACTTCCTTAAGTCAACAATCATATCTTTAGTTTTTGACACATTCAAGTTCAGAGAAGACTCATCACACCACTCTACAAAGTCATTTACAACAGGCCCATGGTCCTGTTCACCCCCCCTGAAGAAAACTAACGATAACTTTTTCATCAACAAACTTTAAAATATGTGTGTTCCTAAAGCTGCTGCTGCACTCGTTAGAACAGAATGAAGAGGAGAACCAGGGGAAGAGGAGAGCATACTGGGGAAACTGCCAACTCCAAACTGCAGAAAGCCGGTTATCATATTTCTAACTGTGGAGACATCCTCAACATCCTCAACGGCAAGAAAGAAGAAACTCCACTTCTCCCAGGAGTCGATCGTGTATCCGGCTGCAAACGTTTCATCAGGGCAGGTGGCGCTCCTTGAAAAAAGCTGTCATACTTTTCTATTCCCCTGATGAAAGTCATCCACACTCTTTCCAGATTCTTATCACAGGTCTAAGATATGTTTCTTGTAGAAGAGTTGTAGTTCAAGGACATGGAGCACTGTGAGCGTTTCTACTGCCAAAATATTTACAACAACTCTTCTTTAAAAAAAAATGAAGGTCAAAACTTGTTCAGTTAGAATTCTGTACATTTTGAGCACTGTGGCAATGTGAGGAGACTGAAAAGCAATGAGCAACATCACATCTTCGCCTTCGACTGGTTGTACTGTTTGTAAGGCTAGTTTAGTTTGCCTGTTAGGGGAAAGTTCCTTCCTCAGATATGTCCTCTATAATGGATCCATGTGGGTGTTTCAGGTCACAGCAGGACGTGGTGGACAAGTTTGTCGAGCAAAGTGTAAACAGTTTTCAGGGACAGGGTCAGCGTGGCTCGTCACTCACGTCCCTGCACAGACTGACAAAAAGAGAGAGCTGCTGAAAGAAAATATCCCTCACACATCCACCGCCACATCACAACAAAAGACTGAGAAACTACAGGACAGGAGGGTGAGGGAGGACACCGCACAAACATTCTGACATTACCCAGAATTCTGCAGTCCTCATCAGGAAAGTAGAAGGCAGCGTCATGTTCCTGCTGCAGCTCAAAGCTGAGTCACTGTGTGGACAATCAGTGTCTGTGATCATGTGACCAACAGTTTCCACAAAACACGCAGCAGAGAGAATGTGACACAACATTTCACTGTGAGTGTGTTGTTTCTGCAGGATACAGACACCTGTGTGGGTCAGAGCAGAGAGTCAGGGAGGTGATAACGTTCATAATTACTCCAGCTGTGGAAAACTTCTTCAGTTACACTTTTACTTATTAACCCTTAAAGGACAGATGTGACACATTTCATTTGAATATCCTTTATTCCTAAATGGTTCACATGATCGGAAAAGTTCCAACAGTTTCTGAAAGCTGAGACTCTCCTGCTCTTATAGCCAATATGTGGTTATTACAGTAATTTCACTCAGACATTAAAGGAAACCTGCAATGAAACACAGAACGCAGTGCAAATGGGTTGGCGTGAGGCACGGAGAAAAGAGAGCAGAGTTTGTCCAAATATGCCAGAACAAAGATCCATCTGGGTTAAAAAAAAAAAAAAACTCCACTGAAGCCTGCATGACTCAGAGACAAAGGATAATACGGAGCCCCAGACATGACATGGTAAAAAAAAATTAAAAATAGTGCCCAAAATGTTAATTCATGGCCACGAAATGTTAATATAAGCAAAATAGTCCAGGTAGACTTTATGGGGCTCAGGGGTTAAAGGGTTAAAATTTACTTAGTGTATCTACCTGTCACATTAAGAGCAGATTCAGGGCTTTCAATGACATCAGATAAACTCTGGAGTTGTGCTGCATTCAGCTCCATCTGATTTGAGAGAAAACACACACTGTGTTGTTTTGAAAACAGCCGACGCTTTTATTGGGGAGCTGCTTTTCATTAAAGATTCAAACTGCTCCAGAGAGCTCCAACTTTGTGATTACATTTGTCTCATGAATTTTTACAACAGGAACCAGTGCTGTCCTTTACAGTGTTTGGCTGAATTGTGGTCAATATGATTTTACTTTAAAAAGGGGGGTTGTGCTTTTTGTAAGACTTTATGTCCTCTCTGTAGTGCCCCTGAAGTTTCCTAACATGATTTACAGATTTAAAAAAACTCTCCTTTCCTCTATCTGCTGTTTTAGAAACCCCTTATTTCAGCCTCTGTCTGACACACTTTGTTTAAGTTGTTGTCTCTTCAAAGCTTCCTGCTCCAAAAACATAAAACCTCTCTGAGTAGCCAGCTCTCTGGAGGAGGTATGGGCAGACCTTGATGTTTGAGGTCCGTTCCCACAAGAACGTGACTGAAAAAAAACCTCTTTAAGCATTTGATAACAGTCAAGTATCATTTTAGTAATTTTCAGCTGTAATGAGGGTTGAAAATAAAAAATGAGTCCAGTCAGAGTCACTCAGTGCAGCTGAGGTCAGCTTGATGCAGTGACTCAGTTTAATGTTAACACTGCAAACCAGACTTTCATGAAGTCATACGGAGACACAATCTGTCTTCTATCATTGTATCTGTTACAGCTTAAACCGTGTGTGTGTGTGTGTGTGTGTGTGTGTGTGTGTGTGTGTGTGTGTGTGCCTGGTGTGACCACATCCTCTATGACTGCTTTTGTTTTGACTCTCTGTCAGACTAAAACCGTAAAAATCACCCCCTCATTCAGCTCCTCGCACAAGAGACACTGATTGAACGTCTGTGCTCCGATTCTGCTTTGATTACGATCGCTGTTCCTGTTTGACTAAGATCAGCAGAGCTTACTAGGAAGCTATTTAAATGACATTTGCAAAAAATAAAAATATAATCGTGTTGAGGAAAACCACTGGGGAGAGTATGCAGATAAAGGTCAGTCCAGCTGTGGATAAATAAACTCTGACATCAGACCAAGTCTTTGTGATGTAAACAGGGAGACAACTGAAAACCAGCTCTGATCTACCTCCCTCTTTACTGCTATGTTAACCTGAGGATCTA